>QNGE01001018.1:117024-196203 GCA_008508345.1 Paragonimus westermani
ATGATGATGATGATGATGATGATGATGATGATGATGATATTTGACTTGAGCAAACAATCTATTACAAAAACTGGTCGCAAAATAGTAGTTCCTATTCGGTTGTTAGAGAGCTGACGGGGATTGAAGTCAATCGTGAAGCAGCGCGCGTTAATCTTAGTCATCTTGCCCCTTGGAACGGCAGATTTTGTTGAGCGTGTTCAGAAGGTGACCTAGATCGGTGGAATAAGTGCGTTTCTGCTCATTCATACGCGCTACTTGGTGTTATCACCTAACTAATGCTGGCGTAAAGGAGTGAACTGGTGGTGTCTGTTACTACGAATCTCACCCGTGTTAAAGGCAACATCTGTCTTACTCTGATTTTGAATCTTCCTTCTCACGAGCTTCCCTAATGTTGTGATCTACTCACCGTTATTTGCAGAGTTGGTTTATAAATCTAAGCGAAATAGTTTTGCTCTCTATTTTTGAGTTTTAAGTAAATATCTTGTATGCACCACGACCCAATGCGCACCTTCCGTTACCCGCTTCATACGACGAACATGATGTCAACCGGTTAGTTTGGTGTTAACATTCAGATTACTTATCACGCCAGCTCTAAACATTTCCGTAATGGTCATTTGGTTTTGAACTCACCAATATTTCTGTCAGGTGTTCGAGATTTGTTTGTCAATGACATTCGATAATCAACCCCCGTACTCACGACTACGCTGGCTGTGTTGCTCACGGAAAACGAAATACCATCAGATACGAGCTTATGGAGTCAAAGATTAACTGTTACTCCCACCTTCTACATGCATTCATCTTCAACTTAAGGGATTGGGTAAACCGTCGATTCGTAGAATGCACGTAACATGGTATACAGATCTATCTCTTTACGAAGTCGCGCATGTTAATATCGCATCTCGACTCGCTCTATAGTGCGAGTCTGTCCCACTCGCTCCGCCTCTCTGATTACCTGTGGATATTGTGTTATAAGATGGCCTGTCAATATGGCCAGTAATGAGTTCTTTGTTTACAATCACCATTCGGTTTGTTACTTTGAACGGTAGTGAAATTTTTCGTGAGATGTGGTTACTATTGGTGGGTCTGAACATTTAGCTTGGCATGCCCGTGCCTAATCGCAGTAACTGTTCGCGCAGCACTCTCATATTAACTAAAACGAAAAGAGATGGACCCTTAACGAATTAACAAGGGAATTCTTACATTGACTTCGATTGCTGCTGTCCTGTTTCAACAAATTCAGTAGCGCGGATAACCAACACCCGTAGATTGAATGATCTGAAACCGGTGTGAACAATTTGAATCATGTTTTGGACAACGGTCAAAATTGCACGACGATGTGGTGGACACCTATCCAGACGTGCTGAACAGTGTGCTGGTATCCGACTTCCGGGGATTGATTCAGTCCGTCTCATGAAAATATGAACATTCTGACCCGACATACTGGTAGTCGGATAAATAAACGCTTCGGCTAGGTCACTCAGTCAGCCAGTGCTATCTCCGGAAGGTTGCCAGCACCAGGTATTCGTTTTTATCGCTGGAATGGTTGCGTTTCGTAAACAAATACAATGCAGTGAATAAAAACACGTTTTCGATCATTGTTGTGGCAGTTATCCGGTTGAGCAACATTCATTTTGACAGTTAATCTAATTCCCAACATCTATCCTTGGTTTTCTTTGCTACTCACATGGACAGTCTGTGTGCGTAGTCGTGCTGCATACTACCCACCAGTGTAATTTACCACGCCAGTTAGAAGGTCAGTTCTGCCCTTACTTTTCGCGGTTTCAAACAAGAATGAGGTTTCTTCTGAATCCCAGGCTAAGGAAATACAAACAGTAATTTGAGGTGACGTTCTTGTAATGAAAAGACGGCTAGAGGTGCTACTTATAAAGTCATCTCTCCAAGTAGGGAGGAACGCCCAGAAAATGACGCCGTGAACACTTTAATAAGATCGAGCCCACTAGAACTAACATCCCTTAAGATCCAACTGGTAGTAACCCATTACACGTAAGTAGTTTGACAGAGTGGATAATTTAGAGATCTATTCGCGAAAAAGCTGGACCCCGGCTCGATTCGAAACCAGTGACAAACAGCATGCACATATTCGGCAAGTGCTCCACCACATACACCGGGGTGGATGACTGGATCCAAACGTGAAATTTATGAGCTTCTGGCGTAGTTCCGTAACACAGCTGGTAGAGCACTTGCCACATCTGGGCATGTTTCTGTCGGTAGTTCGCATCCAACCGAATTCTAGGTTTTTTGCGACTGCGTCTCTTCTAGAAGTATTCCATCTAATCGATTTTCAATTTCAATCATATGTCAGCGACTACTGTAATGATAACCGTAGTTTGAGAATAGCATTTTTGGAGTTTCCCGTCCACTGCTAGTCAGATATACTTTAAAGCATACCACAACACTGATACCATAATACGGAATATTTAGGTCCCTGAACATAACATTACCAGGAAAATGTGGGGTTAATGTGCTCAGAGTATCCTGTCTGACCACGATCTGATAATAGTGAAACCCACTAACTGTAAGTGTGACTACCTGCTAAATTCAGATTTACAATCATGCCGACGCGTGATCCAGTTGGACAAAACGATTGTCTTGTGCTAGTTAAAGATAAGAGAGCGAATTACGACAAAAGGAACCGTCTATTTCGAATTACAAATTGCCTATGACAATTGATGAAGTTTCCTACTACGCGTCCATGATATATCCTGGTCCCAGATGGAGCTCTTCTAACCTATTGCAAAAGTAGGTATTCTACCATTTGCGAATGCACTTTATCACACCATGATGGCGCTTCTTACAACAGGAATAGACAGTTTCTTCGTAGCCGAAATAGAAATGCAATCCAGGAGTGCAAATAGCCTATGAACTTGCGGACGATATGCTACGGATATTCCAAGAGCTACACCTGATTCACCTGTCTACATTCCCATGTAGTTACTAGACAGCTGTCGCTCCCGAAGCCCAACATGTACAAAAGATGAGCTGGAATGATTCAGAATGCGGTTATTCAAAAAGACATGCACCGACAACTGACTACGCCTTGAAGATTCAAAAGCGTACCGGCGCATACGGTAATTGACAGTTATCTACCACCGGCATAGTATTACCGAAGCTCTGGCAGTTAGGGAGCATTTTCCTCAACAACAGATCTGAAAGGAAATGCGTAGACTTTTGAAACGACTATCACACAAAACGATCCACGATCTCCCCAGACAACTATGGCTTTGCAACTGTCATTTGCTGTGGAAGCTATGGGTAGATTTACGAAAAATTGGTTGTATCATCCCGTTATGCATACTTCCGATGCTTCGAAACCGATAATCATGTACATAACTGAACAGATTCTTACATTTCTGGTCAAATAACCAACTTCTCAGTTCACCAAATCAAGTTTGCCATATAGATGCAAATGTGGACTAATAGCACTCTCTCTGCAGAACCGAGCACTAGCTTAGAATCATAGAAATGTGAAGAGCCTACCAAAATGGATTCAATAAACAGACAAGCAAGCAGACTGATAACTTACATCATAGGTTACTATGTGACGATAAAGAAATCAATTGCCTCAACAGTTCCTTCCATTGTTTGGCCGTGAGACCCAATCAAAGTTCTGTTATGATACGCAGAGGCAATTGCATACAAACAGTGCTGGTTCGTTCAATGAATACGAAAATAACTGTTCGCGATGGCGATGTTGGCAGAGTAGCACCTGAACTTTGTTCTTTGTGCTGCTGTTTCATGGTAGGTTCGATCTCTCTATATGGAAACCTTTAAAGATTCATAAACGTTCATCGGACTGTGAATCAAATGATACATAAAGCGGAAGTTATTTGAGTGGGCGTAGGCAAATGGACTGGTTAGCAAAAATGAATAGTAAACTGATCATAACCAAGTTAATGTCTGAAGCTGTTCGACAGTATGAAGCCTAGGAGGTAGTTTGAACCTAACAGTTTCATCCTGATCATATGATGTAGGCTGTTGGCAAAAGCACCTTTTCCCAAAAAACTCGCTATATTTCCCAAGGGAGATAGATGCTACGATTTTGAGAACTTGAATACCCGCCATCATTCTGGAAGATTCGAGTTCGCGCGCTTGCTTCTGATTGGCCCGTTCAGTGTCCTAGGACCAAGGCCACCGAAAACCTATAAATACAGCCGTTTTGAGCCATTGTCCTGCTTTCGGACTGAGCAGTAAATGAAGCTCGTTTGAAGGCCATCTTTTTCCTTTCTTGTTGGGAGGTTCTATGTTGCGAGAATTGGGTCCGAGTACTTGCGTTCCGATTGTTCGTATCGTTTGCGATATCGTTGCGTTTCATTCGTGATCGAGGTACTGCTCGCGGTCTTCCTGTCCGTTCTTGCCTTCCTCTCTAAGGGGGTCGTAACAAAGGCTGAGCAAAACAGTTTTACAGGATGGTGAAAATCTAATAAACATTTAAAACATTCACTACGTGACTACCAAAACCGTATGGAAGAAGAGCGTACAGATGATATATATATATATATATATATATATATATATATATATGGGCAACTAAAGTCTGAGCAAGATGGTTGCAGTGGTTCTCAATGGTTACTGTCCCACTCTTAGACCAGTTTGATTCCATAGCACAGTTCTCTTCATATGTGGACCATTGTTCTTCCATCTGGTATAAAACGGCGGTCATATAATGGGGTAATTTAATTGATGGGCTCTTTAGCTTTAAGCTTATCGAAAAATTCTCTCGAATTTCTTCAACATCCTCTCTGACGTTATGCACTACCCAAGCTTCCCACTTCGAGTATATATTTCACGCGTGTCACTGAGATGTTTAATCCGCTTATTGTGAGATCGTATGATAGATGGTAGATTCATTGGAGCTTTCAGAAAAACTGTAAACATAAGGTGACAGCTACGCTTGAATTTAGGGACTCTGTCCAAGTTGTAAAAGCACTTAGTAATACGGTATGACGAGAGCAATATCTGGTTGCTTCACATTTTTTACTTTTCGAACAATAGACTACATTTTCCACTGTATTCAGTCATACAAAATTAACCTTCATATTCTCCGGACAAAACGTGAGAAATTTATCTTTTGATGCGTTTTCACTCGATTTTATTGGAGTCGAAAGCAGCATTGCGATAGAATCACCATCAAGCGGTCCTTTTCTTGCAGCTACTGTTTATGTACAAAAAAGTGACTTTACCCATCATGTACAAATGAACTCTTCGTAGCTTGCGATTGATTGGTGGATCCATCAGTCCATATGCAAAGGTTGACTACTTGTCGGCCGGTTACAGAGTCCACCACTGAGTCCACCTCTGTTTTTGCTTCTTGTATCAGGATACTATGGAGTCTAAAAAAATGCACAACACAACACCACTTAAAGTGACCAATATACGCACTTAATTTTTGTTTCTCTCCAAAGAAAAAAAATCTTGCGAGACATACAAAGTGAGAGCGATCTGGAACCGAGGAGAATTCAAGGGGTGAAACTTATTTACGGTTAAGACTGTCTTTACTCCTGCATCACTGGCCATAAACCAAAGCAAGCGAGTTCGCCAAGACACATTAGTGCTCTGAAGGATGCTCACATGGTCTTCATTAAAGATGATGGACGTAAATTACTTGCATGTGTAAAGGATGCACACTAACAGTTTCCATGTATTTGATCGTGAAAAAATCAACCCATCCTGTTCCAACTCAACACGAATAAACTGTTATCTTAGTCTAAACTGTTTGATTCACATCACTTAATCTGAGGTTCACTAACAAGTATAGTCTGCACAGTGGGATGATACTTCACATACATCGCCCATAGACGTCCCAGAAGGGCACCATTAGATTTCTCGAATTGTACAGGTTTACGAGCCTACTAATTAGCATTCTCATTGGTGAAGTAGAACATGCCTTATTTTTCATTAAAATAAAAACTCTAGCAAATCCCAAATAATCAAATTCTTTTGTACGCTGATAAAGTAGGACTGAAAAGAGAAGCGGACAACTTCATTGATAAATGATGAGGTTTCGCCAAGGGCAGAATGAACAAATGATAAGCCAGAATATGGTGCTCGTTCAAAGTGTATTCCGGATAACATAGGCTACACCTAGATAAGCTAGTCCATTCAAAACATTATAGACGTGAATAACACTGTTGTTGTATCACTAAGCAAACATAGGACAGACAGTTACACATAGGTGGGTCTAGTAATCGAAAATAAGACCTACCTTGATTGGTAGGCATCATGCTGTAGACGATTTTGATAGTCTCGAGAAGTGCATTGATCACGCTGCTCCGATTGACTCGAAGTGCAAAACTGTAGGCTTCTTCTAATAAAATTAAACTTGACTGTAGCATTCGATTATTGCTGTGAGGTCGACACGCTTTGAGAGCTGCGAAGGCGGAGATATTCACCAAATTATTCCGAAAGCGTGGATCCACTACTATAAAATTTCAGCTGTAAGTAGTGCTCGTCTAATGGTTGAAGTTTGCCAGAAGCTCATGACCGATATTCCGGTGGTTGCTACCAGTCAGACAAGTGTGCTCGGTGAGCCTCGATTGCAAGTCGGACGCGTATGCTGAGATTCATAATTTCTAACTCATCTACACCGTTTATTTCACATCTGATGGAGTCCGTAAGTATATGATTCGATTAACATCGTTTACAGGAAGTGTGCGTAAACTCAGTTGTTGTCAGGATTCCAGATGGCATTATGATTTCACAAGATTCGGGCTAAAATTGGTTACTAGCTACAATGCATTTTGGTCACTCATATATCTAATGTACATCAGCGGTGCTCTATTGGTTAACCAGTTTTCCATTGTTCAGTTACACCGTGGAGTGCAACTGTCTAATATCTGAAGCATTTGCTGGCTTCAAAACTCACTTTACTTGACGGTTTGAACAGGCGCGATGCAGTCGGAACAGCTCTTAACAGGGACATATAGGTGCGATTGGTGTGTCGCTTACAAGATAGTCGTGTATTCTTTCTCTTGGCATTCATCAACTTAGTTTACACTTCTATCTAACCGCAACCTCTCGACGACACGGTCACTAAATTACCATTGTGTGCGCCTCTCACACATGGCCTGCTTCGATGAATGTGCGTGTTCAGTGTGGGTTGTGATGACCTACAACATTGATCTCAAGGCGCACAAGGGCTGGCTTGAAATGCTTGTGAATGCACTCACCAACCAACAGAATAAAGTGGACTCGATTTTTGTCTTAACGAGCATTATCGTGCGTTGGACTGGTCGACAATTCAGTAACCAGGTGAGAAGGTCTCCGACGGTAAAACAATCTCGTTGGACTCATCGCCTGACAAGGATCAATCACCACTGTTTATCTGCACGTACGAAGTACTTACACACGTTTATCGGTGATACTGTGAAAGGACAATGTCGTAAATAAATACAGTCATACTAAGCAAGTGCACAATTGAGAAAATGAAACGATGAAACTTCGGAAAGTAAAGGAATTAAGAATCTCATGAGTGCTACTGTGCCATTGACAGGGACAAGACACGTTCGACAGCATTTCTAAATAGCGGTGCTGGTAGTAATGAAATCCCCGAACTGTTAGTAGAAGTTGACAGTCTAACGCATCAGGGTGTCAATGCTTTCTTAGCCTGTTGCCGCCTCATCACCTGACCGATTTCCCGTTTCTTCCAATTACCAGCAGTCACAGTAGACAGTGTAGTGAGTGCCAGGTGTTCCATTAACCTAAAGGGTAGTTGATCTAACCGACAGTTTCCTATGGCCTATATGCAATAACAACCATAAGGTCAATGCAAACCCAGTATTGCAACAGTACTATACTTTAAAGATACATAGTGAATACTATAAAGAACAGTATTATAATCGATTCAACATGGTCTGCATGTCCTCTGCAGAAGAACTAAGTGAAACAGTGTCATCCACATACTCATTACCAACCAACTGGCTTCCCGGTAGAAGCTTCACTCCACTATGCTCGAAACCTACGGGTACCCCTTCCATCACATAGTTGAAAGAGAATGAGAAGAACGGACCTTCTGTTTAACACTGCTCAAAGTGGAGAAAACCCAAGATGGCTTTTCATAAATGCGCATGCTGCATACAACGAATTCAAGAAACTGACATACTTCATCGGGACTACTCTGCGATGGCGACAGCTCTACAGAATACGTTTGCCAGCCGAGCCGTAAACAGCCTTTCTGACTAGTAATACGAAAACCGTTGACCGACAAATAAAACACCGATGCTGTTATGTCTGCCGCAAGGTAAAGACATGATCGATACGTCCGCGGCAGAGTCAGAAGCCTGCCTGTTGTTCTCTCACATGGTTCATTTTGGGTCCCAGAAGCCGCTATATTATGATACCCACGAGCGCTTTGGATGTGATGGAGGCAAGGCTAACATCTCTTTGGTTGTCACTCGATGTTCTGGCATCCTTTGAAAGTGAGACTGACTTTTAATTGACATCCTTTGATATGTAATCTTTCACTCTCGCCTGTAGAATTAAGCAGCGTGGTCAGTACAGACAATGTTGTCTCAACGTTATTTCTTAAAAAAGCTGGTGAAGGTACGTCAACACCTGAAATTCAATCCCTTTACAATAATTCACTTTTCAAAACCACTTCGGTTTCCAGCGCACGATCATCAGAAATATCAGGAATAAACCTTCTACTCCCATCGTCCACAGGTGAGTGATCTGATTAAGGACACTTGTAAAACTCAGCCCACCTGACATATTTTCCGCACTAAATCCCATTACTGCACTACCGATAGCCAATATGATCACCAATCAGAAAAAAATAACGCCCGACAGTTCCCTGAAAAAGTGTCATCATTTTACCTTTCTCGCTCGACCAAGTAATTCTCGTGGTCTAAGCGGACTCTTCGTAAGTATACCTTCCACCTCCAAGAAGTCATTACGGTGTTCAGAACCAGAAGAGATCAGCCGGCGTTTGTCCGTAAGCTCTGTTGAACTGAAGGAAACCCGCGTTAGCCGTATCGACAGTCTTCCTGTGAACCAAGCAATTGAACAAATGCTTTGGTCCAGCTGTTGAGGCACCTGCTCTGTATCTGTTTCGTTGGTTAGCTTGCAATGACCTGGGAAACTTGATAATCAGTTCTGTCTGCCACCTGACTCACAAGTGTTCATTTCATGTTTACCAACGAATAGTCACTGAGCAACCGATAAAAACACCTGAGGACTAGAAATCGCAAGTTCTGAGGCAGGATAGCTATTAAAATATGAACGGCAGTTTTAAGTGGACTGATGTCACACCTGAAGGACAGCGATATGGCACATTTTTGTCCACATTTCGGTTGTACAGATTTGTCTTTATTGGGCGCAGTCTTTTGTGCTGATACATGATAATCGATATAAGGAGTTTTTGTCAATTGTGCAGTCGCAGGGATCAACAGTTATTTCAGTGTGTTGTCCACAAACAAAGAACATAACACCCAGCAAATTTGTAAGATATCCACACCAAATGTATTACGAATGAAGTTGAATAGTTTGGGCGTCGTGTTTAACATGTTATTGATAAGCAGATTGGGAATAACACAACGTTACGAGCAAGTTGTAATACTCTACGTTTCAACCACCTCGAGTGGCCTTCCTCTGGAGTGTTGTAATCGATTACAACACTCCTGAGGAAGGCCACCCGAGGTGGTTGAAACGTAGAGTATTACAACTCACCCAGCAACCTTATTTTCAGAGTTTGACAATCCATACTTTTATTCATACTGGTTTCTCCTTCAGGCGTAAGAAAACTCGTCTATGTAAAAGGCCTTTAGTTTTGGACAATAGTAATTTTTTGCATTTTAAGGCCACAAAAACAGTTCGTTGGTTCGGCGGAATCGGCCTTTGCTGCTTCTGTTCGGCGGGATTGGTCTTTGCTGCTTCTGTGTTTCTAAGTATGCACATTGACCACTGCAGCAGAGCGATACCTGAAGGTTTCGAAGGAAGCAATTAGTGGTGCATCACAGCGGGTCTAAATGAGGTAAACTGCAAAACCGCGCATAAGTGGGTCTACATCGAATGCATTAATCATAAAGCAAAACCTCGCGATGGGCACACAGTTTAAATGCTGAATGAATTCAGAACCGACTGGATGATGGAGTGGATCACTACAAACCGACGGTGCCTCTCACATCAACACCAATGAGAACCAAGCGGTACGACGACATTTTGTATAACGGTTGGTGCAATAATATTTGTTTTTGGCCTCTAGTAAGCACAGTATTTGTACGCAGTTACCTAACACTTCTGAGTTTTCCGAACATACTGTATAATGCATCCGACTGTTACGGTCAACCGCTGGATAAATAGACTTCTCATTGCCTGAGGATAGTTTTTGTAACTTTCTTCTTAGTTATTCAGAAGATAGTGGCGTTGCAACTACGAAAAAACGTTTCGTTACATGCGCGCTGGATCATTCCTCAGTAATTAAATGCTCTTACGTAATTACTACTACCTGACACAATTACGTCGGTGTGACTACTGTTAGCCTGTCTGCTTTTTGTGGACCTTCCTGATGAAGTCAAGACCCTAGTCGACAGAGCACTTCCGATCAGCACAGCTTGCAAGGCTTATTGAAACATCAGGATAGCAGACGCGGTAGTAATCAGTGTATATACGAGATACATGGCGGCTAACGTTCTCAGGTCTTCTTTGGTCTATAGACAGTACCCATATGCCCTGCCTAATTAACAATTACCCGCATATTCGTGCTCCTACGAACGTTCTACTTGTTCATTCTAACTGTAACAGTTACTGTTACTTAACTCTGGCTGTACGTCATGTACTTCAATATTTTAATATATCAATAAATCAATGCACTCGTAAACTCAGGTGTATTCACCCTTACCGCCGATATCAGTCGTTATGTTAACTCAGAAATTCAAGGGTAATAGATAGCACTGTTTTGACGGTAAAAGACACCTGGCTCGTCAAGTAATTCACCGCCTGACTTCCGATACATGGTTTACTAAATCTTGATAAGTAGTGCTTATTTTTCACGAAAATTTCTAGACCAAATAAGCTTGCCAGTTTTATGAAGCGGTGTCATAGCAGTGGGACTTTATTTCAAAACAGAAAATCAACCATACGATTTTCAATTTTAAAATGTCCGAGTATCTCGTTTGGGGGAGAAAAACAAATATCGGACAAAACTACACAAATCGATTACTTAACTTGTTGATTTCTGATGAGAATGGGCAAATAAAACCACAAGGTCCGGAGAAAACTGATAATTTTGGCACAAAGATGTACGAATCTTGTGAACAGAGCCTGAAAAAAGCTGAACCAAGTAAGTCATTTTTTCGAGTTAGCTATAGTACGGTGATAATGAGCAGTTCATCTCTGTTATCTATTCAGTCACATTCGGTGTAGGTAGCCCAGACTATACATAGCAGACTGTTAGCAAAGGGTCAGGTGACGCACAGGTTTCTGGACAATCTGCATGAATGATGAGGTTCATGGACGTCGAAAAAGTAGGCTTCGTAGTCTTCAACTTCTGCGCTACCGGGCCGGCATTGCACAGGCTATAGTAGTCTTCAGTCTCTGCTGGTGAAGATAGTGAGCACAATTGACTAAAGACACGAGGATGTGGCTAGGTAGTCAGTTATCAACCAAATCGGACACCTCAGTATTGTCTGACTTAACAGATTACGTCAGTGGCACGCAACACTTCGCGTTCAAAAATAATTTAACTACTCCCGATTATCTTACGAGACATGCATTTATTCTCAAAATAATCCTGATGTTTGCGTACGCTCCAAGAATCCACAAATCTCCTGCTATTCATCTATATCACGAGATTACGTCTGTCACAAACATTCGGGGCTGCCTACCGTATTCTTTTGCTCTGTCACTTTGACATCGACCCTTGCAGTTATCTGTCAATGGAACTCATACACGATGCAACATTGGATTTAGGTCACTGTGACAAGAGGTTTTACAAGTCGCCGTGACAGATCGCTAATACGAGGTCAGATGTCTGTTCGCAATCCTTCCGGCGATAGGCGTATTTTGCAGATTGACATGTCCTATTGGTATAAACTTCAGTTCTGCGATCGGGTTTTGCTCATCCCATTATTACTATTATTTCACTACTATAAACACCATCTCGAGTCGTTGCGGCCGTAGTGAGTGGAAACTGACAATCAGAAGTGGACTGTATCCATCCACACTAATGGGATGCAAATAAGCTATAATTCAATTACATACAAATTTCCTCGCCAGAAGTGATGATCATAGAACTGGTGACCGAATGGATAGGGGCATTATCTCGTAACACGAAGGGTAGAAGATTCGACCCCCGCGTATTCGGACTAATTCTACCTGATGAAATGTCGACTTGAGAGTCAGAATCAAGAAGTACTGTAATTAGCATCAAAGAATATGCAGCGATTTGGATTTTACATGTTATAGGACAAGTGAAAATTGGTCACACAGTCGCGGTCTACTGCAGTTCATATACACGGTTGGCGGCATCCGATTCGGATTAGCCTCTCACAGTGACCGAAGCCAAAGGATGCCTGCGCTTAGCCATCACTGCAACTGGCTTGCGCTGCACCGATTGCAGTTCCACCAACACACCACATATCCAGTGTAAACCCGAAGGAATAAGATTGGGAGGTGTGCTAGTGGGGTCTTTGTGTCCAGCCGGCCAATGCTGGTTAGCCACTTGATTGACTAATAAGGAAAGGAAACNTGGTCTGCAAGCCTTGTCTCACTCAAGGCTGCTATGTCGACTCCATATCGACGCAGTTCCATCGCGATCAGGGCCGTGCGTCGTTCCAGTCGTTCTCTGACGCTGCATCGATCCAGCAGCGTGCGCACGTTCCAAGTTCCAATGGTAAGCGTCCTGCGTCCTCGGGCCTGTCTCAGGTTGGTCCTCGGGGCACTGGTACCTGATTGGGCATTATCTCCAGGGGTTCCTATTCGAGGGAAGGTATGAGGGTGAGTGTTTGGCAGTAGCATATTTTCGCATATCCATCCTGCCATGTGCAGCAGATAGGGCGACCCGGTTTATCTTGCGCGACGACCGATGCAGTATACTATTTGGTTTAGTTTGTATCATCATTGTATGTATGGGCTTTGGATACTGCCAGGACGCCCAGACCTGTGTAGGAGAGCGATTAGGGCTCTCAACCAAAGCCTTTGGCTAAAAAGCCTAAACCGCAAGGCAGCAGGTGACTCACACACACATGCAGACATGACAGCATCAGTCACCAAAGAGAGGATCGACAGCCATATCAAAGCAGATCCAGCACCCACTCACAGGAACAGTAACACTGCACACACGGTCCCAGCAGACAGACATGGAGTCAGTTCAGGCAGCAACGAGCACCACGCCCAAAGAAGCTACAGCACACCATCAACACGCATAACAAACGCAGAGATAGGGAACCACTGAAACAGCAACAAACAAACACACGCACACGCACGAGCTGTTCGTCGGAAGATATCTGCTAATTAATCACACATTCGGGGAAACGAGGGGAACTAAGTAACAATCAGTGATTCAGACAACAGAGCAGAACGAATCCTGTGGACACGGGGCACGCATTTGCAAACGGAACATCCTGAACAGCTGGTCCTCCTCATCGTTTCAGAAAACAGAGCTCAGTGAACAGGTGACGTTTAGCCAATTACGGTCTTAATCAAAATTGCTTATATTGCCAACCGCTCTCTACTTAAGCTCTATAAAATATGATCAGGTTGAACCACAGAAATCGTAAAACAACAGCGCTGAGTGTCATGAAATATCTGAATCCTTTTTATCCTCATCTTTGCCTTCCGATTAATCCCATGTTAGTCTGCGTTCATTGATGGGATCGGTGGTGTTCAGGTCCGAAAGCAATATGCTTTTATAATTAGGTCTCCTCATCTTGAACTTACGTCAGCGGTACTCACACAGTCTAGAAAATTCTCAATCAGCCACAGACAGCGAACAACGGTAAAAATATGTCAGTGAGCATAAACGTGTCTTATCAGGCAGTGTAACTTATAGAATATCAAAATAGGAGGGTTACATGCAAATTTAGTTGCTGGTCAAAATTTACATTGTGAAGGCTAACTGCCCACTTATCTTTCGGCTGAGTCAATCAATGATCAAGGCAAGTGAAGTGATTGAGCGAACTTCCGTCCAAACAATGATAGGTAATCGAATGACGACGGCCTCAACAGTAGCCATCGTTTGTTGGTGAGCGAAATCTGGTCGATTGGGCAGAACTCTACAGATAACGATGATTAATTCCCTGCTGAAAGTCACTGATAACTGCTCGCGGCCTCCCCATTCAGAACGAGTTTCCAGCCAACCTCTTTATAAAGGAAACACCAGATCCGAATTTCTTTCTTGTCTTAACACGTCAGTAGTGTACATTCTTTCCACGGCCGGGATAAGAACTTCGGCTAAGACTTCACGTGGCAACCGTGTTGAACACTGTGTGTTATGATCACACATTGTACAAATTAAACATCACTTGCGATGGATCGCAGCTGTCATATTCCCGTGGATTTTCCAGTCAGCCGCTGGACAATGCTATGTGATTAGTCCTCATAAATGCCTAGTTTCACGAGCCATGCTATTGGAGGAATAGTCATAAATAAGGGAGTAACTCACCACAGATGAGTTGGGAACCGGTACTTCATAATGTAGATTTGGAGTGCTCAACAAGAAATCGGTGAATTAAGTAATCGATGTGGTTACGTTGAAGGTTCTCTATTCGGAAATGGCTACCCATATGAGTTTACGACCAAACGTACAAAACGGTTCCAGTATCAGAAAAGATTCAGCGAGTTATGAGAAAACTCTTTTTCGTGTACGATTATCGTGCAGAGGGAGTACAATGGCTAAATAACTAGTAAGTCCTTTTACCAATTTCCTTAAGAAAAATTGCATTGCAATCAGACCGACGATTTGATTAGCCGGTTCTTTGTTGAAGACTCCAAATCCCAGAGATGAAGTTCCGGTCCACAGTCCACATGCGGTGATTTAATCGTTCGTTTGAAGAATTTCAGACACCACCGTGGGTCATGTGACTTAGAATTTGTGTAAGCGGAAAAAGTTTGTACAACCGTTTCAGCTGCTCTAGCTAGTAGTCGGCTCGTCCGATCGACAAGTAAGCAGTTAATCCTCAATTGACTGTCACAAACAAGAAAGTAAGATAATTGTAAATTTTGACCAATACCGCGCTTTACGCCTGACCGTTTTTATTCTTAGGTTTTTTTTACCGTAACAGCCTGATGGGATTTTATCGGAAAATATGTTTACTACACTACATGTTCGGGCACCTGTTTCAATGTACATCACTTTCTTCTGAAAGGGTCGATTGTCCTGAAACTTAGGTCACCATCTTGCTTACTGGACACAGCCGCAATTGGTTGTAACCAACCATGGGATGAACTTAACCCTTCAAATTGCAGTGCACCTACAAAATATATCTTCCACTGTATATACCACTCTCTATAAGAGTGACCTTGCCATGTTTTCGTGCATACAGACAGAGTTGATGGTGTCACTACACAATCTACCTACTTCAATTCGGTACCTGATCAATGATTTTCTATCACTCATTTGCTGTTTAGTTAATCCTTCATTCGTACGTACGTTTTAGTCAGTCTCTTGAGCACCAAGTAATCCAGCTGCAGAGGTAAGCATAGCAGATGGTTAAACAAGTTTCCTAGGAATGTTCGCTGAGTCACCAACTGATACATAATTTCACATGATTGAAGATGTTGGTTCACACCGCCATTTGGCCTGAATTTTTGGTTCACCCGCTAATCTCATGCATAGACTAGTATCACATAGCACAACAGGGAGAAAATCCATTGTCTTGAGCGTGAGCTGTCATCGCCAGACGTTTGTCTGGATGAGCTTAGCTCACGTACACTCGACAGCTTTAAGCAAGCTGCTGCTTCTCTCAGAAGTTGCAGGAGAGCGGCCTTGTATACATGCTAATGGGTTAAGCGAGGGCATTGCATCATATAGTCTTATTTAATTTGCTACATAGTAGATTTGCAGAACGCCGCTGGATGCATAGGGTGGGGTTAGTTGAAGTAAAATACGTAAAATTCTTAAACAGATTGATCTTTGATGGATGTGATACTTAAGTGGATTGAATGTATACGAAATTGCGCAACAACAAACGTAAGGAATATTTTGCACTGCTGACCTGTCCTCACATACGTTGTCAGCAACACAGTACCAATCTCTTTACTAACACTTCCCACACAATGTGTATGCGCGTTCCCAATTTACGGTCTTCCTGGAAGTAAAGGCCAGCATTAGTTTCTGTGTGCCAACGGTTCTTTCCGAATCACGCTATACACTAGCACCCCTCCACATTCTATAACAGTCAGAAATTAGTATACTGTATTAGCGATCTGCCAACCAAGGTGTTTTGAGTATTTGGACAGTTCTTAAGACGGCTGGTCTTTAGACCCGTCACAACAGCACTGTAACTCGAAACGTGATTCGGCCATGTATTATCTAATAAAGCCGTATAAAAGTTCACCTACAGTTATTTGTGAGTTAAAACCAACGATAACGTATTTTTATTAAGTTTATCGATTTAGCTATCAGTGTGTTCGCCTGTAACAGCACGTTCGTATGTAACCGGGTAGGTCACTGTAAAATGCCTAGTAGCATAGCACTGAAAGCTTATCTGTTTTTAAACGGTGTACAGCGTTAGAAATTTAAGGAGTTGATGTAGGCGATAACTGTGATCATGAGTACGGATCGGTTGGGACAGCTCGAAGCGGCCGTTTATACAGGTCTCTCAGTGTGAGATGGACAGATAGTGACCTGGCGGCTAATGGTGCTCAGTGGCGTGAATCTTGTTATCTGGCCGAGTTGTCGGTGAACTGAGCGCACTTAACGACGCGGGGTAGTGGGAGTCGTGAGGAAGCTGTATTGCTGATGACGCCTTACTTTTACGTATAACTTGATATTTTGTCTGCAAGGTATAGACATCTTGACGGTGAATGCTTGAATATAGGCGAAGCTATTTTTGGTAGTTAGATACTTTCCTCTTCCCCTCTTTTTTCCTTATTCTTTCTACACGGAGTTTGCTTTTCTTTTCATGATCCTATGACAGTTAACCATCAGTGATAACCGTCGATGTAATGACGTCTATAATGAAAATGATAACGATGAGTTAATCAACATCTTGTTTAATAAAAGTTATGCAGAACAGTCAATCAATGAGCTAATCCACTGGAATACGGCAGATATTATGTACTGGTTCTGCGTCCTTCCCTTTTGGCAGACAGCCATTCCGTTCAAATCAGACTCGCGGATAGTAAAACTTCGGCTTATATCGTCCGATGCTCCATCAGGTGCTTCTCAGACTCATGTATTAATTTCTTTGAGGAGTTGAACTACAAATAATCACGTGTGTCATCCACTGCCTCAATGTGCGGCACGTACAGAAGTGGGCAAAATGTGCCCCTAGGGCTGCTGGCACCATACAGAAACTGACACTAGGTGTTTGCGTATTCACCAACAAGAGTACGAGTACAAATATGCACTCAGTATTCTACAAATCAGGGAAGTAATCATCACTGTTACAACAACAACAACCACATAACTTACTATTCATGAGCATTATGAGCAATCCTCCCTCCAAAAAGACTCAATCTCCCATTGCCTATTTTCGCTGAATTCATTCCGTTTACCGAAAGGCTTCTCGAATTCATGGATTTCTGGTCACTTGTCTTCTACGGTGGATTGTATCATCTTCTCAACTGGTTTCCATGAGATCTGCTTTCTTCTCCATAGTTCCTCACAATTTAGGTAAATCTCGGTGTGTGTAACATTATTTGGTTCTAAAAATTAACATATGCCTTGATCGTGGAGCTTCTCCCTATGTGGTTCGCTACTCACTGTGTTCAACCTCCAAGCCCTCTGGACACACTTATTGTTTCCCCTATTTCGCTCCCATTGCGTCGGCTTGAACAGCTCTCGAAATTCGGTTTGTCAACCTTCCTTTTTCTAGGAGTTACACAAGTGTGGATTGCAAAGTTGATAAAATTCGTCGTCTGGTTTCACCGACAGCCACGCGCTTCTTTTACACATAATTTAGGGCAGCGTTTTGTCTGTACTTGCTTGGGTGGCCACTTTTTGAGCAGCTAACAACAGTAGGAGTGCCGTTTCAGAGTTACTTCTTATTGGTAAATAATCATTCGATACTCGCCCATCTGCTTTCTCCTGTTCGCCTGTCCCTTTGGAGATGAAAATATTTCGGTCGAATTCGTTTTTTCTGGTCTTTTACAGTTTGTTCGAAATTCCTTATTCTGAAACATTGACTTTGATTCTTCTTTGGCCCGCCTTGATTTGCTACAGCTACACTATGTGTCATCACTGCTTCAGGGTCATACTGGTGAGTTCTGTTGAGAACTGTGGTTGTTCGCTATTGAAACAGATGAACTAGCCGAGCTACATTTCCGTGCCTTTCTCAATTAACTGGGGTATGTACGTTCCTCGCATGAAAATTGGAAGTAATTACGGGGATTACAGGTAGCGTACTAGCAATCTGCAAGTAACAGCACTTCAAGACCATGTGTCCACCGGCTGTAATGACAGGACTATAGCCAATTAGGAGTGCCCTGATTATCTTAGAGCCATTGGTTTGACAAGTGTTAAATAGGCGAGCCCTCTGCAACTTAAACACCAACACTACGCGGGGCGATTGGAAATCGTGTCTCACATTCCGTAGCTGATTTCTCTACGTAATGCCATCTATAAAAGTGCTTGTAACCCGAAATACATGGAACTATTATAACTGTGTCCACAGATCGTGGTATTTTCCTTCACCCGCTTCGAGGCTAGAATTGGACCAGAGCTAGTGGATTGTCAGCTATTAGTACCACGAGTTTGGCTAATAGAGTGAGTTCTGAAGGAAGTACATGGCAGAGAGAAAGATCGAATCTTTGAACAATACTGTCCCCGTTTTTGAACAGTTCATCAATATGAGAAAAAGTTTTCAGACGCACGGATGAAAAATTCCATGCAGCAGGCTAACAAAGGATGTTGAAATACGCGAGTGAAGCAGCCTTTGGATACAACCTACAATCTCACACAAACATGAACAGTCACTAGAAGACAGGCAGACGGATTAAAAGACGTACATGTCCAGTGGTCAGCAGAAGTACATGCTGAAAGTGCTTAAGAGAAGTGTAGTTTCGATTGACCCTCTCATACGTAACAGATTTCGGCTGTACAAGTGTAACTGTTATGCATAAGTGTGTTTGAAGAAACCGCTAAAGATGACATCAGCGAAAGTTAGCCGGAATGATGACTGGTGTAAAGGGTGGAATCATTCATTGTATGGAGGTGTTCTAAGTATACTAAGAAGTGAACTGAACTGGTGAGATATTCACGAATGCGGTATTAACTCCTAGGAGAGCGCAGTTTTGTTAACTGGTATCCACTATTCTTGGTGTTTCGACTTCAAAACGTTCTCACTTTACGTAAACTGTCCATTGTTGATAATCAGTTGGAAGTTACTGGTCACTGGGTTTTAAAATATCACTCTCTTATTCCTGTCATGGCAGTGTCCAATGAAGTGTTTAGGGAGGCCGATAGATGGACATGCCAAGATAATTGTTCTGGGGACATTTATATTTTAACAAAATGGGCATATCGGTTTCCTAGCTTCGAACATTTTCACAGTCTGTTAGGTAAGTTCGCAATGTTTTGCATAAAGATCAACATTGTGCACATTTTACTCACGCATTATGTAATTGTGTAAGTCAACCCGGGCGCAATAAACGTCGTTACAGAGTAACTTAAAATGTAAAATTAGACAATGAGCAGTTTGATCGTTGCGAGGGTCGAAAAATGTTCTCTACTTCTCAAGAAATTGGGCAACCATTTACTGAAGAATGGTGTCTGATTTTGGACTCACCATAAGGAGGCTTCTCTAGACCTTCCTAACACGGCATACATACAACCGATGGTGTCCAAAGCTCGTCTCCTGGTCAAAATGATTTTCCTGCAAAAGGAAAGCAAATTAAAGGCACACTTGTTAGCGAAAACAGTGAACACATTCACTATCTGCATACAGCTCATATATATATATGCTAACGTATACGCCAGCAGACACCTTCGTGCACGTTGCATCCCGAAAGTGTCTGAACGTCTCAGTTGTTTATAAACAGTTGGACTCAGTAAACATCTGCCGGGATAACAGTGAACAGCTGTTTTGACCTATTCGCTCAATTGGGTACATTGCACGAGGGGACTAAAATCCGTGGTCTGTGAGTAAGTAAGAAAGTGGTAGACCAGTTATTGATCCACCAATTCTCTGGAGATCGCGGTCACCGAGGTTGCAGAAAGTATACTCGTTACCTCCCACTCACGGTTCGCTATTGGCCACTGGGACCGATTGGTTACAGAAACCCCCCTAATGACTGAGGAGGTCGTGATAGATGTTTGCTAGTTAACGTGCCATTATTGCTTGACTTTGACTAGTGAGAGAAAGTACACTTGTTAAGAAAACACTAAAAGCTGTCTATTTTGAAAAAAATCAGGAGGATATGTGTGCCAAAGCTTCGATACTAAATTCCTGTTTGAATCAAAGTGTCTGAACACCTTCCGACGCTTCCTCTGCATCTGTAACATTACTCCCTTTCGTACCCTCAACACCTTCCACACAAATTATCTTATACCGCGACATTCGTAAATCTGTAATACTGGGACCATGTCAGTACCTGAACTGTCTCCTTCGTCAATAAACACGGGCTGGTTTCGTCTAGCTGCTGAGATTTGAAGCACACCCGTTAATTGCTGTGAGGGGAGTGAACCGAAGTGGCTGAACTATCTTTTCGGCACCTCCTATATTTGAGCCGGACATTGGTAACCAAGCCAGTGCACACATATAGTACAAATTAGGGAAAATTCTGCCAATTCTCGTCATGTGTATTTCATCAGTGTCCTATTCATACTTTCGTTTCAAGACACTCAGTGCACGTGTTTTAGTGATCTCGGAGTAGCCGACTAAACAACTTGTTGACCTCCCGTCACATGATAAACGAACAATTCCTGTTTTTGCTTTCGATGTCAGTTACTCTAGGCTGACTTGATTTGCAGTCAGTAGACAAATGCGAACTGTTGTGGTTTATTCAGAGTCAGACCTCCTACCAGTCATAAAATCATGGTTGCATATGTAAGTTACATTAATTTTGCCACAGTCCAGGCTGATACGTCCATAACCGAATGGTGCGCGAGGTCGTAGGTATGGTGGGTCCTATCGCTATTTATATTAAGACTTGCTAATGGCGTGAGTTTACAAAGCACGGCTAGGGTC
Source organism: Paragonimus westermani (assembly GCA_008508345.1). Lineage (NCBI taxonomy): Eukaryota > Metazoa > Platyhelminthes > Trematoda > Plagiorchiida > Troglotrematidae > Paragonimus > Paragonimus westermani. Next base: position 138,330 of record QNGE01001018.1, read on the forward strand.
GGGCACAGACATGGACCAAACTTATCGCGAATTATAAATGGACTATCTGAAGAACCCAGCGGTTGCAGATCATTGAAATGCACTCACCAATCGTGATTTCTGTTCCTTGTTTGAAACGAGTCAAACAGAGTCCTGTTAATTTCATGAAATATATAGCGACTTAAGTTTTAATGAAAGTTTGATGAAAATTGTTGTACTGTTGATTGTTGTACAGATTTGCACGTTCTAGGAGTTCTGACTTTGACTTATCAATACCAAGTTTTTTTATGGAGTTTTTATCGCTTACTGAAAGCGGTCATAGCAGGAGAATGGATGTTATGAACAGAAAGTTGCTATAAGAGACGCTGTATGGAAAATGGTTAATGATTCGCACCAGCTGATGTGTAATTTGTCAGTATCCCAATAACTGTGATGGACATGATCCACCAGACCATCTAGATCAATGAAATGTTTGAAACTACTGTAAACGATTTCTGCCACGTGATATCGAACTTTGTACACAGGACCTCGATGGCTGAGTGAATAGGAGCTTTGGGCTTCAGCGAAATCATTCACTGCTGCCTATTTAGTAACGGATTCTTAGAATGTCAGAACTTCACTTCGATCACCACCCGACAACTGATGCGTAAATGGGGAGATACTTGCTTAACTGTTAACTGAACCTTTTTGACCCAGAGAACTTTTGGGTTCGTTGCCGTTCTGATCCGGGAGTGACTCGTCAGGGCGACTTAATGGCAGAAATCTTGGGTCTGTCAGAATCCGCCCACATCACTTCAAGTAAAATCCTCTGATTGAGTGAGCACACAACAGGTGCAACATGATGCTATGTTAACAGAAACCTTATCAGTAACCCACTTTCCTCGGTCAACCTCGGAAGGAGATAATCTGAAACATCCGAATGCGTTTTTGGACTGGTGTGGTTCGCTATCAACTCTCTGAGCCACAACAATATTGGGAAGAGCAAACATCTCCTGGTCGCGAAGCACGATTAACACCGTGTCCTGTGGCTCATAATTACACTTACCTCATACGTCTGTGAACGCTTATCGCTAAAAAACTAGGTTTAAGTCGTACAAACGGTCGCTGTTGCCGATAAATACATGGATCGAATAGGTTTCGGGTTCACTTTATGCTGTAATGAACGATCGAAACTGGTAAGCGTGAACGGATCGAATGTAAGGTGAGTTTTTGTGCAAGGTTGTCCTGCTGACATTTCAGACAGTTACATCAACGTTGTGCACGAAGATCTGATATCAACAAGCAATCAGGCGATCAAGGAGGACAGTTGTATCTAACTTACTCTCTGAGTGTTCCGTAATAGACTTTTGGGTGCACTCTCTGTATGCTCATTTGACTCTACATTGCAATGCCTACTTAGCAGACTAATTTGAAAATAGCCTGATGGAGCGTTGGAGAGCAGGATACAAGGATGACCAATGCGCTTTGCTATGCGCATGGGATGAAGAAACACTTAACCATTTTTCCGCTATATTAGTTTGTTCAAACTTCGTATACTAGTTACGCCTCCAAATTATCAAACCGCATACTGGTTCTAGTGATTTGACCGGCCAGTGTAGAATTAAAATTTGGTTTGTGATAAAAGTCCAACCCATCCAACCACAGTACACATAAGAATTCAACAGCTGAATCCCCCGATGACCAGGTTCAAGATACATCGTCAGAATGGAAAGAACGGCTGTGCTGTTAAATCTCGTTCCCTTCTCTGTGTTGATTGTTAAGTGCTGAGTTGATCGGCATATTGCCTGTAACTTCACGTGAGTAATTATGGTTAGCCGAGTAAATAAATTTTCTTACTACTCATGTGGTTCAATAAGTAGCTGTCTACACTTCCATCAAGAAAACTGCTTGCGACAACTTGCTCGTGACCATGTCCTCCGAACGACAATGGAATTTCGAGTTTAAAGTTTGTCTATGGACTGTTCAAAGTACGACATTCCGAATACCACATAATCACACACACACACTAATCGACTTACGTGTGCCTTGCTATCCCACCATCCATTTGGAAAATCGTCAATTCGGCTTTGTTCTCACCTAGCCCATCTAGGCACATGCCAGTTGTGTAGCAAAGATCTGCTTCGAACCGTCAGTTCAACGAACTCGGCTTTGACCCCGGCCAAATAGTATCTGCCTTCTGTAAAACGCGCACCGTCGTATGTGCAGCTTCACAGTACTGCGCTCGCATGTACATTTAATTCGTGCGTGTCAGATTAGTGAAAGGAAAATGATAGAGTTCTTTCAATTCTAAAAATATCGAGTATGAACAAAAATGTACACTCAGTTCACCTAATCAGTGCAAGTTATCGGCGGAAGTAAATAGCAGTGTGTTATAGCATAAAAAAAGTCCTAATCAGCGTGACTAAGAAGTTTCATTGGTACGCTGTACAAAGTTTGTATTTGATGTTTCAAGCCCAGCGCCAATAACGCAGACAACCGTGTCCGTCATTTTCATCGGCTCCATCAGTATGGTAAATGCCATCTTGCACAGTCTGTGAGAAATTGCTGTCTGACATTCACTTTACAGGCTGTCTAACACTTTCACCAAGCACAATTTTTACTAACTTCGTGTATCCAGCTCCATGTTGAGTTACGCGAGAATCAAGCCGGAGTAGCTTCGGAGCACGCTACTGAGAGTATACAGAAAAACGGTACCACTACATGCTCCACAAACTTGCTTAGAAAGCACAACAAACGTACTGATAATTTTACAATGTGTCCTGCTCAAAATAGTCCCTTTTATGAGGAACGTTTAGGTTGTCTTTTTTTCAAAAAAGTGTTTTGGAAGAGATCAAGATTTGAAAAACAGTAGGCAAAGCGTTCACCCGTGGATGGATTACGTTGGCCACTTTGTCAACCAGTAGCTGACGTTTAGAACCATTGTTGACCTGCCAGCAGCTTCAACATGGCCTACATTCATTAACAAAAAGGCGAACAGAACGGTTCGCACCACCGGGATCGCGTAAGCCAAACGTTTACTTAAAAGGTCGGAGAACTTCCTCAAAAAGTGTACGATTTCATGAAAGGGACCAATGGTACACAATCGTGGGTGGTGGGAATCAGGTATCCATTACGGAAACACCTGTTGAATAGTCGCGTTCGCACTTTCAGCATGCACCACCAAGTTCACACTTCTTCTGGTCGAATGATAGTTTCATCAGAACAGTAACCACAGTGTCTATACTTCAAAAACCGGTCACCGATTATGGAGAACTTGGTTTTGTTCTGAGAAGTATTTCGCTTGAGATCAAGGTAATCAAGGCGGTGAACCTGAGTCATTAAAATATGTTGCTCAAACTTCGTCACTGTGTATTGCGGTTGAAAAATGTGACAATTTGTGAAACACTGGTCCGGCAGTAGATGAATTCGCCGTTGTAGCACATCGACGTAACCTCTCTTCATTCCCCTGTGCGATGTTAGTGCGCCCATTTTCAACAGTGGATTTTCAATCGTATACGTTTCTGCCTGCTCGATGTCTGTTTACACAACTTTCCTGTATGTCACCAATACCTTTGGTATTGACTGTCTGGACGGTCCTAGTATCTGAATCCCAAAGGTAGTTATAACGATGAATGTTGACCGGTTATAAAGGGAAGGTACAAACAGCAGTCCCCAGTTTGCTTGACTCAAATTTGATCACGTGAGCACTGTAAAATGTGGTCATTGTTTTGGCGATATAGCTATAAAACACAGGCCAGGGAATGAGGTTATTGAATCTTGCGATCACCCTATAATGAATTTATAACAATATTGGGCTGTTCAGTGGACTTTCCAAAACCAGGTATCTCATCCAAGTAGTCAATATATGTGTCCTTTACTCGTGGACTTCTGATAATTTAAGAGGAGATTGTGAATACTTCAGATAGTCTTAACCGCTTGGCTACAACACCTTGTAATGTCTTGATACCCCCTTGACGTGGTTTCATAGAAGTTGGACATGTGCATGTTGAGTAAAGGTGCAGAGAGGATATTGAGGGAGAGTGTACAGATGCTTTTTACGTTCTCAACTTCGGGGGATCCACTCACCGACCAGGAACACACGAGACGGAATAGAAGATTTGACGGCTGAGTTCACAACAGTCAGTGAGGCTTCAGCGATACTGCTTATTCGCTGAGATCAAATTTTGAAGTCACACACGAAGACGCACTATTTGAAAGAAAATCGAAAAAATAACGTAAAAGAGGAGAATTTAAGGAAATGGTGAGTTAGGGCAAGATCTACTGACAATATAAGTGTTGCTGAACTCTCGAATTGCAGAAAGATAGTGGATTCCCCAGAAGATTCTATGTTGAAGTTTGTGACAAGCGTATTCACTTGGAAGTTCGGATAATTTAATAGATTCCACTTTGTCTGGTTGAAAGGGTCACGAGTATTTTCTCTTTTTCTAAGTTTTCACTCCCAGTTCTTTCATATCTCCATCTTAATGTTCTCTTTTTTCTGTGCAATACACGAATATTTGGTGGGCATACCGTTTGTCCCAATCTGAACGCATCTGCTACCAATGTGGATGCATACGAGCACAAAAACGTGAGCAATGTTGAATGAGTTTAATGTTGTGACCCCCGGTCGCTATACGCACATACTACACAAGCTTAAAACTGGCCGATTAAAGATTATGTTTGGCTTTTTACTCTGGTAAGTACGATTGCAAAATGGGCAGTGGAAATACTGACTGATTTTGTTCAGTTTCAGATTGTCTGTTGGAGTTTCGATCTAATGAACTGTTGCCTGACTGTATGCGCATCGTCATATATGAAGTGAACAAGGTTATGATTCTCACGTACGTCCAAACTGGGAGGCTGACGAGTTCATCTTGAGATGTATGGTATTGGTTGTACAATACTGATGGTTGGGTTGATTTCACAGAGAGTGTTCTTAGTGGGAAATATTGACGACCTATCAGTGAGTACATGCTCACTCCTCACATCATGTACATTACGTTTGATCCACATAACAAACTTTTCGGTACAAACGCTACGCTAACTCGATTCAACCAACACACTCTCAACTATCACGAGGACCACTGAACAGCTGAGCGCAAGAACGTTGTCAAGGTCTGGGCTGTATACATTTTGTGCTGCTAGAGTTATTGTGTGACGTGAGCTACTAGACTCACTGTTCCATATTGAGTTCAACGCTCGACTCATTGCTCCCAGCTTTTCACGGTGAATTAAATGTTGATTAGTCTGTGTTTGTGTCGATCCGTTTTTGGTCAACTCTTGCAAGATTTGCCAGCAGTTATTATTCAGTTGTATGTAACAGCTCATGTGTTCAAATAGACAAGTTGGAAAAATAATCGATTTTAAAGATAACATGATGGTAATGAATAGTATCATATTTCTATAATTCACTTTTTTAGTGACCATCGGAAGTAAAATAATTGGTCCAACATTATTTGTACGCTGGAAATCGCTGGGTGCTATTCCAGTAGCTCACCAGAACGGACGGATAAGCTGAAATCAACACTATCCATACAAGATTGTAGTAGTCTGGCTATGAATATCAAATCAGGCTTTGTATCTAACATGTTATTCTTACACACACGATGGCCAGAATGCGAATTCCAACCCAGACAAGAATATGCTCTACTGAAGAGGTCTCATAACAGCTAAATTTGAGTCTACTGCTTCTTTTCGAAGTGGGTTAGCGGAATTCAGTGTTGAGGATGTAAAATGCCCAAAAAATTGTCCAATTAACCTGTAATGGACATTTATTACTTTTGTAAACCTGAATTTCTTTTTTTCGCGCCATTATAGCACCATCTTTTTCATTTCTGGCGCCAATTCACATACTGGACGCTGGTTCGCTGATTTATGATCTGGAATACTTTTCATGTACTTCATTGAACATTATTTAAAAGGTTGTTTGATCAACTATAAATGCGCAAGACATCCGCTTGTAATTTGTTTTCAGACTGAGATGGTAGAATCCCTCTTTCTAAAGACCAGTGTTTTTCTCTGATAATCGGCTTGAGTATCGGCTTTTCGCGGTTACAACAACGCGTACATCATTATTGTGTCGCCGGAATCGTCAATTGTGTTCACTCGATCGTTCCCCGATATAACATTTTTGGGGACGATTGTTGGTTTATTATGAACGCATCCAAGTTGGAATTGCTACTGGAGCAGCAGCTTAAGCTGACAGAAAAACCTCCGCACAACCTACAGCTATGAACGCACCGTCGATTGATGCCTTGTGCAACAGTATATCGGAGTTCCATTACGATCCTGATTCAAATGTTACATTTGACACTTGGTTCAGGCGTTATGAGAGTTTATTTACAGTTGACTTCGCTGGCCACGACGATGAATGAAAAGTCAGACAGCTACTTCGTAAGCTCGGCGAAGCTTAATTGAACAAGTATTGCAACAGTATTTTGCCTGATAAACCTCGAGACCGCAATTTCAAGGATACTATCAGATCGCTTAGTCATCCATTCGGTGATCAATGTTCTTTGTTCAGTACTCGTTACAGATGTCTCAAGCTGGCAGTGAACGATTCTGATGATTTCCTGACGCATGTTGGGCTGGTAAATCGTGAATGTGAACGTTTCAAGCTAAAGTCCCTGACGGACGATAAATTCAAATCGCTGATGTTGATATGCAGTCTCCAATCTCCAAGGTTGACTGATATACGCATCCGGTTACTGAGCCGTTTGGGACAGGAACCAAATCTCACTTCGAAAGAAGTGGCTGCATAATAGCAACGACTGGTAAACTTGGAGCATGACTTTATTCTGGTCCAGTCTAGGGGCCGAAGTGATACCGAAGTTGATGTGGTTCAACATCCCTCTATTCCCAGATGGCGCCACCCCGGCCTGTCACACGATAAACGATCTGGCCTGAACGGTCCGAAACCTGGCAGCAACAGCCCCTGGCAGCATGTTGGCACTAGGGGGGACTGGCAGTTCGTCAAGTTCTGCCTACTCGAACAACACAGATGTCGGCAATGCAATTCAGTCGGCCATAAAGAGGGATATTGTTATTCAGGTCAACAACGTACACTTGATGGTTCAAAGCCCAGATCGAAGTTGCAATTCAAGTCACGATGCAGAGCAGATGGCAACACAAACAGCTTGGGGCAGTCTTCCAAGCCAACAGCCCAAGCCGACGTAAGTTCACAACCCTCTATATTAATGGTCAGTCAGTCCGGTTACAGTTAAACACTGCTTCCGACATTTCGGAGTAAATCTGGCACGCGCTCGGGCAACCTCCGGTACAAGAGACCAAAGAGATCGCCATCAGTGCATGTGGTGGTCACGTTCCACTCACGGATCAGGTGAACTGGCTGCGTTTCATTCCGTCGTATAACGTTCCACGGGTCCTGCTTAGTGACAACATCATAACTCAACCTTGGCCTCGACTGGTTTGATCGACTCGGTTTGGCCGACACCCCGTTCAACACAATCTGCAATCACGTAAGTCACGCTTTGTCGGATCAACAGTCCTGTGATATCGTATAGCAATTTATATCGCCGGCCTTGGTCGCTGCTCAGCAGCACTAGCTATTTTATAACTGCATCCTGGTTCTATATCAGTCTTCCGTCCGAAAGGACCGGCTCCATACGCATCCTTGCCAGAAGTTGATGCTGAAATACAACGACTCGAACGTGTATGTGTCTTGGCACAGGTGTCTTATTCTGCATGGGTGGCCTCCATCGTGGTTGTCAAGAAGCCAAGTGGGGCATTACGGATCTGCGCTGATTTTTCAACTGGCCTAAACGCTGCGTACCAAATGCACCACTATCCTTCGCGGAAGCCAAATGAGTTGTTCACAACCTTAGATGGAGGAAAACTCCTTACTAAACTGGACCTCGCAGAGGCCCACCTCCAAGTGGAAGTTGTTCCAGAATCATGCGAGTTGCTCACCATTATTACTCGCCGCGGTTTATTTCAATACAGCCATCTTCCCTTTGGCATTAAGACCACTCCAGCAATCTTCTAGCAGCTGATGGACACCCTCTTGGCCGACATCTCAGGTGTGGTAATGTATCTAGACTACGTGCTTATTGTCAGTGTGACTCCAGAGGAACTTTCCGAACGAACTGGAGAAGTACTGCAACATATCCAAAATACTAGATTCCGTCATCAACCGGAGAAATGCAACCTCTTCCTGTAATCTGTCAAGTTCCTCGGATTTATCTTTGATGCTGATGGCCGAAATTCAGATCCGGAGAATATTCAAGCTATCCAGACATGAGTTCCCTTCGTTCAGTTCTTGGCATAATTAGTTATTATTCGGCATTTCCTTCATCACTTCATAATATCAGGCCACCGCTGAACAAACTGCTAGGGAAAGACGCTTCATGTAATTGTCCAGCGATTGTGAGTCCGCGTTTTCTCAACTGAAGTCACTGCTCAGCTCCGATCTTTTGTTGACTCACTGCGACCCCAGACTGCAGATAGTTGTGGCTGCTGATGCTTCTGAGTATGGTGTTGGTGCTGTCATACTAGACACGTTTCCCGGTGGAACCCATAAGGTTCTCATGTACGCATCACGAAGTCTTACACCAGCGGAGAAATGATACAGTCAGATCGAGAAAGAAGCTTTGACCCTCGTGTTTGCAGTGCGACCTTTCCACAAGTTCGTCTACGGGTGTAGGTTCCTACTGTTAACTGACCATACGCCGTTGTTGTCTATCTTTGGATCGAACACAGGTATCTCTGCACATTCAGGCAACAGACTACAATGATGAGCCTTGACTCTCCCCGGTTACAGCTTCGAGATCCAGCACCGATTAAAACGAGGAGTTTGGTCATCTGGATGCCCTATCGTGACTATTTAGCGATTATCCCACATCGAACGAATAAGCAATCATTGCGGCAGCAACGGCAACAGACTATGCGGTCGACTACTTCACGAGTGCCGTCGAGGCGTCGGCTATTACAGCTCTTCAAACCCAGCAGACAACGGATGAAAACTCTATCCTCCAACAGGCCATACGACACACCATAGAGTGTTGGCCAACCGGAAAATCCGACAGAGAACTGAAACAACTTCACAACAGACGGAGCTCGCTGTGTGGTGATGTTTGATTATCTTGTTGTTGTTCCATATCGTACGCGTTTAAAAGTACTCCGTCAGTTTCACTCTGCACATCCGGGAATGAGTCAAATGAAGTCCATTGCACGGCATAGATGAGGACATCGAGAGGTTCGTCAAAGACTGTGCGCGTTGCTAACAGCCAACCAAAACCTCTCCTCGCTTGGCAGAGGCACCTTGGCCCCAACTCGACAAGCCCTGGTCTCGGATACACATCGAATTCGCTGTTCCCATCAACAGAGTGCATTATCTGGTTTTCGTGGATGCCTACTCCGAATGGCCGCAGATTGCCGTTGTATCTCCCCTGACCACGTAGAAGACGTCGCAGGTGTTGGAGAGAATAATTTTCCAACATGGACTCCTGGGGACCACCGTATCAGACAATGACACACAGTTCACGTCACGTGAGTTCCAGAAACGGTTGCAGACAATTGTGGGTGGTGTTCAGTTTGAAATAATCTGTCATTACTTCATTCTGTGCAACAACTGATGGTTATTTCGCAACATATGGAGCAGGTATTTCTATTTTCTAACGTTTTCATTAAACGACTGTTTTATAGCCAGATATGAGTGAGTATATTTTCTGTCATTCTTGTTTAGACTAATACGGCTATAATGAGCAGAAGTGTTGTCCAATAAAGTACCACGACGCAAAACTATGCTCGGAACATGCTCATACACCTTGAAAATAAAGAAAACATTGAACGCTGTCATCATCATCTCCGTCATCATGAGCAAATCTTCAGTACGGTTTTTCCTGTCTTTTTGAACCTAATAGATATGGTGTTGATTTGCCCTCTCTCGAACTGTTCGTTGGAATTATACTATCTACATCTTACTCCACCATTGTACTCTTTCCCGCATTTGATTAAATCACTACTGGCAAACTTCGTACAGAAAGAATCGCAAGTCCAGCGATTCTTTTCAAAAAGGGCTGGCTAAAACAGTCAAAGTGAGTACACAAGGTTCGAGCATTTGTTGATGATTCCCAACTCACATTAGTCAACACTCTAGTACCTGTCACTAACCACTTAAATGTGTTGCATTTATATGACTTTCTTCTTAATACCAGACCGACTGTGATCATGAAGTTTGAACCACTGACAATAATTGACCGATGGGCTAATGCTAGATGATGGCGTTGCGTTTGGTGATATGCTTGGGCTTGCTTCTGTTCGAATCAATCCTTTATTACATTTCTCATCACAGATGTGTCCGTAAAGTCAGACCAACATTCGATTGAAATGATTATAGGATAGGTAATTTATTAGTCACTTGATCGCCTGTTTGATTTGTCCGTTGCGTCACATACTTCCATTGGAATAATCGTATTGGTCTGCTGTTAGTCCGACTGACTTGAGCTCAGAGTAAACACAGCCCATTACCAACCAGTTGTATCTCTCTTGGGGCTCGATCGGCAGTAAGCCTTGCAAGCAATAACAACGGCAGAGAGAACACGTGACTCAGTAGAAGGACTACCGTAAGGTCACATTCACAAGAGGCAGCGTCCTTTTTAAGTGCGACCAATCAGGACGCATCTTGATCCCTGACACGGGTATGGGGCATACAGGCGGCCTTGAAGAGTATATAACAACCCTCTTCCGATTACATAACATCAGATCAAACAACCAGATTTTGGTAGCTTTGGCAAAATAACTAACCTGAGAGGAAAACACTTAGAATAAGGCTGGCTACCCGAAGATCCTGATAATTGTTCAATGGACCCTGTAGACTGTCCCTGTAACTAACATAAAGTTTGCTTAATTTCCCCCCTCTCCTAATAAAACAATGGACACATTTCGGTGCTCCCTTGTTCAGTGGCCAGTAAAGCCCATTATTGGGTAGACGTTTCAGATACAAACTCAGCACATAAGGCTTCTGGTCGATCACAGCTCACGCCAATGCAAGTTGAAAGAGCACGTCGATTCTTGTGTGTGGACTCAAAAGCACCGTCTGTTGTCCTTTCTTTTCTTTGAAAAGTGATTCTAAGTTTACCTCACAGTGACAGCACCCTTCATATGGTGTATATCACAAAAACGTCATCTTTTCCTAAGGGAAAGAACTACTAGACTGACCAGTTTGCAGTCATAATCTCATTCCTGCAGAAAATTCGTGACTTACCAAGTATACATAGGTTCCGTGATGTGCAGTTCACTACAAGAATTGGCGGTTTCTCTGAATTGAGCACGCAGAAGTTTGTGACACAACTCTTAATTGTCTGTTGCCTTTCGTGTTTTGAGCACAATTTATTTCCTGTTAAAACTTTTCACACCAATTTTCATCTAATGTTCTTGAACTTGTTGGGTAGAATGATTATCGTCGACTTACTGACGAGGTGATGCTACCGAAAGGTGAACTACCGTATAACTTCATCGCAGACGGCGGGCACATAAACATTAATACTTCTAATTAGTCCTCAAAATGTCTCGTACTTTTCGCTTTATGCATTGAGTAAAAGTCAACTACACCTCTCTACACTCTTTTCAGTTTCGTTCGAGGGATGCCAGTTTGAGGGCTTCAAGTTTTCAGGCTTAGCTAAGGTTTACATGGTAGAATCCACGTGACTGTGCAAAGAGTACACCAGTTACATGACATGTTTTCTTTCTCATGAAGAGGTTAACCATTAGACTCGATCAATTTATCTTGCAGTTGCCAAGATTGTTGCTGTATTTTGTCCAAATGTTTCCGAAGTCCACTTTCTGTTCTTAATCTCCCACTTACGTTTGTAACTTAACCGGGCATGTCCACACGTTTAGATTTTTTTACTGGCCTCGAATTCACTGTGTAATCCATTCAATTCCTTCGACTTTTGTCACCGGAGACACACATTTGCTGTTTAGTTTGATCTATCAAATGCAACTATGAGGTAACCATGTGTAATCGTTTTGTAATATTTCTTCAACTATCAGCAGCCGATCTGCGTACCTACAGCATGTTTTTGATGTTGATGAAAACTGCTATAGTTCAGGTATTTAACTGCTTGTTTACCACCTTTTAGTAATCGCCTAGTATTGTTGTAGAATCTGACCAAATCTTGTCCTAAATTCAGTGGTCTTTATCCGTCTGTGCGTTGTTCGGAATCAGCTTGGTTGAGACAGTTATCTCCAGCTCAGTTTACTTGGAGTGCGCAGACAGGAGGTGAAAAGCAGCAACCAAGTGTGAACGTATGCAACTGGAGGGCAGACCGACGGTGAAACAGTGAGAATAAAGATAGACACTCGCTGATCGGTGTAAAATATGGGGCTGGTCTCGAAGTGCAACGTACAAGACGTAACACTTATTGAGTGGAAGCTGCTCAACTGAGCATTTCAAAGGAAGCAGCCAACCAGATGCCCAGTCAAACCAACATCTTAGATACCCTTCGGTGGATACTGTTTAAGTGTCATTTAGTCATCTCACTTCTGGCAGTTTGCCTGCTGGGTGGAAAACAAGACCATTCTCGCATCCCGTTGAAGAAACTCACCACTGAAGCCTCCAATAAACTTGAGAACTAACAGGTGATGTCCAGAGTGAATGCGGAACAAAGTGAAAATGGTTATTTGACCAAACTCCAGGTGGGTCATCGCAAACTCATTCTGGTCGAAATGATAAACGAGAAAAATAGCTGGACAATTAACCGTAGATCTCAATCTCACTGTGTTGTGCCTGAAGAAGGGAACGGTTGAGTGTTGAGCTAACCAGTCGGGAAAAATCAACAACCGAAATCTGAGTGACACTAAGCAATCTAAAGTTACTGGAAAATAGCTCTCTTTTTATTTGGGAGCAACATCAATCAATGTAGCGGCTGATCGACATTACGGATCGATCGGAGCCGATCGGTCGCAATTCGGCTTGCACCAGCTTATGTATGAGTTCCGAACAGACGAACCTTAATCAGTCAGAAAACTGTTTCAGTGCAATCTCATTACACGCACAAAAGATGGAGTGAAAAAGGAAGTGTCCGTATTAGCTAATAACTGGTGTATGGGTGGTGGTTTCTTCACGATTAACTAGCTGTCTCCCTCTACTCACCTTAATAAACATGCAAGAGTCTAAAGTTTGTGATATGAATTTTGCTCGTGAAACGTTGTCCACTCTGAACAGACTGCGTCCTGAAGGAATGAAAAAACTTCTGTCTGTTTTACATCTGCATCCGCATTGAGTCAGTTGACAGTTTGATAACGTGTATAGCGATACCAAAAAGTCAGATTGGCAACATTTGACTCATCTGGTCTAACAAAACGGGAAAAATGGTCCATCGTTTTTCCTACTGAGTTTCAAATAGATGGTATCATTGTAAGCAATAACTACGCAAAAAACATGCAGTCTACCGAGAGCTCACCATTGTGGAGGTTTGAATCGAGTTGTCTGCCAGACCGATCGTGAATGGTAAAACACACCAGGTGGGCTATAACCATCAAGTGTTGCTGCCGGTTGGATCGGCTAATCCCGCTGTGTTGTGAATGAACATTGCTTATGATTGATAGACATAATCATCCACACATGCCTGTACAACACTTGTTGGATGCATATTTATGATGCTAACTACACTCTCCGTTGTTTGAAGGTGTTTGTCTTACCATCGGAATTAAAGTCCGCGATAAGAATACGCTGGCCGTAAAAATATTTACGGTGAGTGAGTTGCATTATTTGGTTGCGAGCACTAAATCGAATTCTTGCATGAGCCCACCAGCACAGGCTTGACCATCTAATGTTGTAAGATCATCTCTTGTTGCCTAGAATAACTTCTCCTGAACCTTGTGGTGCTGTTCACAGAGGCGCAGGAGGTCGAAATTTTGTGACAGCTACCTGGGAATGCAGGTCAAAGATCATTTGATGTTCCTCCTACTGGAGATTCATCCACTACTACCAATGCTCTCAAAGTTCTCACCTTGTCATGAAACGTACATCAAGAAATGTAAGCTATTGTCTGTTCTAGCTATCACAAAAAACCGGTTAAGAGTATCCACTAATGCTTCCCAATACCACGAACTTCCTTCAAAGAACACTGAAGGGATGATACTGCTCTAATGCTCGATTGCTGGAACATCAGTTGAAAGCGTGCGAGAGTTGCTTTCGCTGGGTGACGCCAAGCTCACCTAGACTGAAACCTTTTTAATCCTTTGGAAAGGAGAACATCTCACTCAGCACCTGCGAGCTTTTACTGTGCGTTTACCAACGGAGTTGAGCCGACTGACGAAAAAATTACCAATGTGTAAAAAGGTGATTGTGAATAAGTCTTTTATAGAGTAGCATAGATTGTCGGTTTGCCAATACCTCGAGGTGTCAACATTGCAACACTGTTGACCACAATTGTGATTAGTTGAGATACTTGGCTAGTTCGTGCAGACCGGTTGGCTCCAGAGTAAAACCGCTAAACGCTGTCACAACCGCAGTAAAAGAGATTTAGCAGTCTGGAGAGAACGAACCAGAGCTACACTCCGTGCATAGCAAAGCTGAGTCTACTTCAGAAGCCTCTGGACCCAGAAATATTTAACTCTGTTCTTTTTTGGCAAAGTTATCTCACTACCGCCATTTACTATCAAATGCACCAACTTTATCTGTGCTGGTATGTCATAAATTTTAAAGCCGACTGACCCTCCAAATTGACACGTCTCGTAGGGAGGTAGATGCACTGTACAAACTATGGGTTCATTCATTATGTGGCGATTGCATCCCACACTTTGCAGATTATGTTGAGAAAGTAGTCACAACTGGGGGGCGAAGCCTTCGTTGTGATCCTTGACACCAACGATTTCTTCAGTACCTTGGAAACATTTTCTCTGTGCTACAAACAAATCAAAATTGATCACTTTCATTGTTAGTTGGAAATAAAGACATGCAACAGCGAGCGCCACCACCGATTTCGAATGCCTACACCTATACAACTTCTTCCCTCTTGGAACATTCTGTTGTGCGGGTGATCATCTGGACCGCCTGCCAACTGTCGAGACGTCGAAAGGGTGCCATGCGCCCTTCGGACTTGTTCGTTTGCTGCTACGTTTGGAAGGCGTTAGCATAAGGCTAGTGCTGGCGTACGAGGATTGATCACAGGAGAAAGTCAACTTAAAGCGTGCGCTGCTTGCCAAGTATGCTAGTGCAATAACACATGGTCCAGTGCCCCACGGTGATGGCCCTATAAATCGTGACATTGTATCCATGCTGCCTACTCCGGCTGTCCCAACAGAATCATATTTTTCTCATACTCGATGTATATTTTAAGTGAATCCGGTCTGGAAAACAGAACCCATAACAACTATTCGAAAAATATATATACTGTTTGCTGCATCCTTAATCCCGAAAAGTAGCCACGCCAACCATCACTCGCTACTTTTCAAGGTGGAATTCGATCGGCTGGTAGTCAGCAATGGGATACTTAACATCTGGTCGGCCTCTTTCCCCCCATTCGCGAAAGGTGCAATATAAACGGTTAAAGGGCGTCTATTCACACAAGAAGCCGGTACTATAAAAACAATATCAGGTCAGTTGCATTTCTGCTCACTGTCCACTGAGAGTACAAAGCTAATGCTCTATGGAAACCACAGGTCCTGATCAAACTTATTGTTCTGTGTTCTCTAATTTCAGATAGAAGCAAGAAAACAGAACAGCGCGTCCTCGAAATGAAGAGTGGGAACGAACAGTCCGAAAATGACACACTGCAACAATCATAAGTTCGGATGGAAATCGGAACAGTTTTTAGTTACTTAATGATCGCGTTTCACGTCGACATTCAGATAACATTTTCTCTTGAGATGTGAACATATCTGATCAGATGCAGACAGATTACTGATTGAGTATGGGTCAGGGGACGAAGTTAAGGAGTTGCAATCTGAAATGGTCTACGGATGAGGCCATTAAACAGCGCTCAGATTTCTCCCATTCAGAAGGACGATTATAAACGTAGAATGTAGCACGTAGTAATGCTCAAAAATGTTGAGTGATACCATCGGCTTGGTCATTTATCCAGTAACGTCTTGATTAAACATGATTCGTTGTCGACGTGGGCATGTTCACTTCATCCGCGTGAAGTTTGGGCCGGGAGCAGTGAACAATTCAGATACCAATCACACTCCGTGTTCATACGTGCTTCACTCACCAGTGGGGTTACCGTTCCAATCAAACATATCAATCAAAGTGCTTACGACGCTGGTTACAAACATTTATCTGAGTAGTTTATTCCGTGAAGTCCACTAAGTAAAATAGACTGCTAGTCGAGTTCAGTTACAAGGCTGTCGAACTTCTAATGTAACTGTAACTCAACTGATGGCCCCCATGGTATGCAGTAATACGCAATTCTGGTTGCTTGTTGGATTTCAGCTGGAATGTAACTCCTATCACCTAATTTGTTAGTGCTGTCTCGTTGTCTTGCTTCTAAAAAAAATCCGGTTCTAGAATAACCATAACGTTGCCGTGCTATCTGAGAATGCTAGCTTTATTCGAATTTGTGAGGGGACATCAGTGCTTCAAACACGAGCTTTCCGAAAAAAACTATACTAACAACACTGTCTGATTCGGTGAGACCTTTCAATGACATCTATTCCTAATGAAACCAACGTACGGGTAGCCGGAATTTCAGTCAGAAAGCTGAGCTCCGTCAGTAGTGTATGATGACAAGAAAAAGCAGTTCGCAGAGTTGATGAACATCAACTTTATGCACGCAAAAAATATGTGGACAAAATATCTACGTCCATTCAATTAATACCTCATCAACCACAAGGGAGTCCGTCGGTTCATTCAAAAATTTTCGACCAATACGGTTCATCTCGTAGTCAAATCCTCCAATTTATCTTTGGAAAAACCTGGTATCGAGGACGATCACGTCTTGTGCGAATTCGTAACACGCAGTACAAACCAGCACAGTGTCGTTCGATAACCGCCTGTGCTTTTGAACACTCTCAAGATCGAAATGAAACACGAGTGCACCTTCTCACATCATAAACCGCTCGATCAGCTGTGTTCAGGAGAAAAGCATCAATCACGCCAATCTGAGTTCCGGGTCATCGTGTGATGACCTTTCGTACTTCATCTCGAGTGTATGTTTCATTAAAAACGCAAGCTGCTGTTGGAACGCACTGAAACAGTATGACAACCATGGCCGCACTACGATCAATCTACCTTGTCACCCATTATCTGATAATTATTTTCAATGACTAACAACAGGAAAACAAAAATCAGGTAATTTCTAAAATATTTTACCCAAAGGATAGACAAACCATACATCAAGGGAAAAAACAGTATAACCTGGACCACTTATTTGCGCTGAGTGTTTTGATGATCTCGCTCCTGTCAGAAAAACCGGGTAACAGAAATGAAATCAGTGATAGAGAAAGAATAAAGCAAACGGGATAAAGGGGTGACCACACACAAGCTACCAAACTGGAAATCATTTGGTTTTCCAAAAATTACGACAGAAACACACCTGACCAATTTACACCATTCCATGAAATTTACATAAAAATGGTGAAATCATCACTTTGAAAAACCGAATAGTGATATAGCAGTAGCGAAACTCAAACAAACAATTCTTCACATACCAAACTTCTCATTTCTTAATCGCTTATGGTTACAGTGTTGTTGAGCGCTCTCCAGTTGATAAAGTAGTGTTCTCGAAAGCGAACTGCCGAGCTACAGTCTCAAATAAAAATGAAACTGAACACTGAACGTAATTGTATGCATTACTAGCAAGAAAAGATTATCGACTTTAATGAGGATTTTGTTCTTCATGGTTAGATCATTAAATCATGGCCTAGAAAGCATTCGAAAGGGCTTATCAACCCAAATTCTGGTAGATGGCTGTACGCTTGACCAGGGCCACTTAAGAGATACCATAAAATGATTTTGCAAAGTTAAATCTTTTCGAAACAGGCTGGCTGGAAGGTCTATCTGAATGCGAAGGCTGCGATCAAATCTGAGTGATGTTCAACTTGAAAAAGTAAATCCACAATAGGAGCACAAAATATCTTCATGAATGGAAACTCATGTTCAAGTTTAAATTTAGGATCTCAAAGAGAAACAAACATTTATAAATATTTCGGACTTACGCTCCAGCCATATACGGGTGAACGGGGAAGTGCGAGCATATCGGTGCGACTTTTATAAAAGTAATTTCATCCGTTCTTCTGTTTAAAAGATCACGCCGGGGTTGATGAGGCAGGACAATATTTTCGTAACACAGCAGCCTAAGCAATGAATTGTTTTGATGTCGAGTTATTTGGCAAAAAATTATACAATAGATCGGGTTATTGGTTTATAGCGCAGATCACATCGTCGCCATTACATCGTATAGAAATGCTAACAATTCGACTTAAGAAACTTTCCTATAGCAGTGACGTAAGATTAAAAGTGACAATCAGACGTCTGACGCCTGAACAATTCAACAGTTTAGGCAAAACAAGCTGCGATTAGTTAAAAACAATATGTCCTAACGAGAATCCTGAGGTGAAGATCACCATACATCGTGATATTTAGGAATAATGAAGATGAAGGAATGATAAACAAATCCGTTGATCAATACTACAAGGTTGTCCAAAAACCTAGGATGGGTTGTTTATGCGATGTTAGTCCCCATTCGCTAAGTCATCACAATATTATTCAAAACAAACTGAAGGGAGTGGCAAATCACTCATTTAAACAGAGAAGAAAACATATTTTATGATCGGTTTGCTTGACATAGTAAGAAGTTTGCCTAACCCAACGTATGAACTTAGTCCAATCAGAACGATAGATTTCAACGTACATCGCAGTGCATGCGGTCTACTAGAGGGGTCAGTAATAACTTTGAACTCCAGCTGGAGGTTGATGGAAACTAGAGTTCACTATGTCATTGCTCATTGATCAATAGTCCGAACGTCGTGCGAAAATTCAGCTCCCTAGAGGAAAAATCTTCAATTTACTTTGAGCGTTCACGCTAAGTGACCTCCTACTATAATTCCTGTTGCTTAGATAGCGAATATGAGTGTATTTTTTTCCCCAGGTGAACAAATATTTGCCGTTTTCTGATTGGCCAACCAAGCGATAAATGTTTGTGATTCTACTGGTCATTGCTCATAACTTGTTGGCTACCTAACTGGTTGAGTGTGGTTCTATGTTAAACCTGTCTGCATTAACCACTTATACACAACAAAGAGTGGTTGATATGGTTCACTGTAAATCAACGGGGACTTAGCGCTTGGTAGCTAGCCAGATTTCGCATCAGCTAAGTTCTCACTAAAGCCCCATACGACACCTTGGAAGACTAACAGGTTGATCACCGAGGTGTTATGGGGCAATCATGCTTAAGGTCAATAAGTTTTTCAGTGTCTAACGAATGAAGCGAGCTATATCAGACTTTATCAGTTTCTCTTCACATGGTATGACAGATTATTCTTCAAATATATCTGATTTAGCGCGTCACTCATTTTGCTTCTAGTTAAATTCGGATAGAATGCATCAAACGTATCGGCGTTCGGGAAGAAAAAGCTCTGTATGATGTTGCCCATGACTATGAGTTTTAATGACTGTAAACACTGATGTACCATATCAATAGGCCGTCTTTTCAACGTCTTCCTACGAGGTGTTCAGTGTCACGTGACATACATGATCAGATGTGAATGCGATACAGCCAGGCAGGTAAACTAAAGACAGGAACAGTCAATGAACCCGGGACTCGAACCTGTTAGTAGATGATTGCACTAAGGACAGTAATTATTCACAGTTCAGGCAAGTTTGCATGTTGTGCCTCCATTCACCCAGATCCAGATATGTTTCACACAGGTCGAATAGGCATGCGGTTCACATTTTGAATGTCCCGATCACTGCATTTTCCCGCAACGCTTTTCTCAGTACACGCGTCTTGTCACTTGCAATCTCTACTTGTGATTGTCATTTCGGTGATTTCATGACCCAATTATACCGACTTTATAGAGCGCTGTTTTCATTTACCAACACACAACCACGACCAAAAATTTGAGGGAAAACTGAATGGCATATTATAGCTAGTTGCATAGTAGGCGGTGACATCTAATTTGAGTTTGTTATTCGTGCAGTCCCACTGTCTTGTTAATATCAATATGCACTGGCAGTATGGCGCAGTGATCGAACCATATGGTCAACGCTAGGTTGAGACATCCCTGATTCGTAACCACACCGTGTACCGTCATCGTTATCACAGATGGATTATACAACTGGCAACTTGGTTGTCAGTATTCGTGTTTTTGTAACATACCGTCGCTCACGACGACAGTAAGTCTGTTCTAGCAAGAAACTACGACCTAATGACTAAGCCAGGCCGAACAGGAGACTTCGAGGATATTTGGATTAGACGGATAGGTTGTTCAAACATATATTCAGTGGGTTGAGGAACGAAGTTAAATGCAGTCACTTGGAAAATAACACTTGAAAACCACAACCAGAAAAGAGGACGGGCAACTTCCAAGGAAATGGCAGCTAATTCATCCGTGTTCGTATCAATGCTACGTGATTTATGACAATTTTCAGTTCAATTACACTGCAACAACGTCTGAAGGAGACCACTCAATTACTTTGAAGCTAAGCGGCTTCCGAACCCGAAATACTTCACATAACGACACCAGCCTAGTCATAGTCGGTGACCAGTTTTTGATTCACAAACAGTGGTACTCGAGTTACCCAAATCTGGTCATATGGAGAGTACGCAATTACCTTACTATCCCGGGGTGCCAGTACTGAAGCTTGTGATCAGTACGCATTGAGGTTACTGTGACAGTGGGACTACTCGGCACACCCGAAGTCGTGGGCCAAGAACACAGACGGCACAAGAACTGATTTTTCAGAAAACCACAACTGAGATATATGCTTCAGGATCACAAAAAATCACTCATATACACGTAAAACTGATCCCAGGACGTCATGGTTGCCAGTACCAAAGTCTTGTAAGGAAACACCATTTCGTTGCAGATTGCACTTCAGTGTTCCATGTATTTTTCTCCGAATATTCAAATACATGCATCTGTCTGTCTACTGGGCAGTAGTGTGAGTAGTATAGTGATAGTTCATTTTCACTACCCTAGTAGTATGGGATGTCATGGTGTCATGTCGTTTTCGCTGTTATGTGCCATTCAGTGCAAACCTGTGATCTTCTTTTCTACTTGGAGTTGATGGAAGTTTTGTTTAACTCTGCACTTAAGATAAAGAGTGACTTTTAATCCACTGGAACTGGCCTCGACTCGCACAGTAAACCTCGTGGTCAGGCCCCGTAATTTTGTCGCCTCCAATGGAAATGATTTGGGTTGGAAACGGTATAGCACATAGTGTTAGTTGGTGTCGTTACTATCGACCGACTGTGGATTCACACGTATCATACCCTCCAGTGCATACACAGGAACAGGTGGCAGAAATGGAAGGACTGACAGATTCCAAAAAATGAATGGAAACATCAAAATTGTCTATCGCCGATCGGTACTTTCATAGTAAATGCATTTATACTATCCGTGTAGATGCTCACACTATCACCCAGTCTAACACTCACTCCCTTCGTGCTACTGTTGATCTAATCCAACATGTTTTAACATGGTTGAATCGGCCCTTATGTGGGACGACTAGATGCCTAATTTTATAGAAGTTCGAGTTTCTAGAGGTCTGTTCAGCCATAAAAGAAGCGATAACAATGATCATTAGATACTGCTACTGACACTGAAAGGCCGTTGATAATCTTTTCGGTACAGGCGAGTAACGATCGACCGCGTATCCATCACAGTCATCTCTTTCTGTTCGTTTGATAGAGCTATACTGAACGTCAGCCTAAATGAACAGCACTAAAATGCATTCAGTGATTATCGGAAGCTTGGACTACTTCTGTTTTATGCATAATTACAACGGCTCACAAAAGCTCCAAGTGGTTAAGTTTCTTTAACGTAACTGACGCCATTGTAGAAGTTTTGAGACCGGTAACAACCGATTATGTGAGGGACTAACCGCGTACAAGCGGCGATACGACGAATTTATCTGATAGTTGTCATGAAGTGGATACGTTGTGTGCAGCTTCCAGAAGAAAACCTCGGTACACATCTCTATTGAATAGTCGGATTGGATCAAATCGAATAACGGTAATGAAGCTTACTGTTTCGCAACCTGATCACCATAGGGAATTCTTATTCTTGTAGAATACTGTTTTTTACCATCGA
Organism: Paragonimus westermani; assembly: GCA_008508345.1. Lineage (NCBI taxonomy): Eukaryota > Metazoa > Platyhelminthes > Trematoda > Plagiorchiida > Troglotrematidae > Paragonimus > Paragonimus westermani. The sequence goes on from QNGE01001018.1 coordinate 160,509, forward strand.
AACAATTGCAAAGGGACCGTGATCTTCGTTGTAACCTTCTGACTTCCACCTGCATTGACGTTAGGTCCATCCACTTACGGAGTGGAGTAGGCACAAATAAGCCTTGAAGAGAAAATCCCTGAGCTTCAGAATGAGGGACAATCGAAGCAAAAACTGAGTAACATCGGGCATCAAAGTATGTCACTGCAAGTGTAGTGAGGATAGACTGTCGCATCATACTACTCACACCATTGTTCAGTAGCCGCATGGATCGAAATGATCGAGGGATAAATACGGGATAGATATGGGAAGGATCGTTGGAGGGCAGAATGACATTTAATGACATTCGCCACATGATGGAACTGAGACATGGTGTCCAAAGCGGCTGGAGCGTCCTCAGAATAGTGCGGTGTGCAAATGAGTGTTTTCGTTCCTAGTCCCGTTGAGACGCCTAAGTGGTATTGGTTTCTCCAAAAAGACAACCTCCGTGTCATCCGCCTTCTGGATTCACAACACAAGAACGTGTGCAGCTGCCCGTTTTCTGGTAGTAAGCAAACCATCTTTACACAATACGGCAGAATTATTTGGTGATCGGGTCTTAATTTTGGTCCTAGGACAGTCGGTCACATGGACGTCTTATGTTTTGGAGACAAATCATATGTAGTCGCCTAGAAAACATTTCGTCCAAAAAAGTGCCTTCAGTGTGATGTGGGTTCAAATCTATTGTCGTGTGACCACGTCCACGTGAATGGCACTCCACTTTTTACTTGTTCCACACAAGGCACTAAGCGTTAGAGTTGAAAGGGAGTGACTTCAACGTTGTAGCGAATACAGTTGAGTGCACAAATAACTTCAGGGGTTTAGATATGCTGTTGCGCGCCGTTCGAGATGACCAAAATACAACATGCTGACAAAGTGAGTGGCCCTATCAAAAACGACCACCATTCGCCAGTGCAACAAAAAGCGCTTTAGATCTTAAGTAGATTTTGAATCGTACAGCTTCCACAAGGTATATGCAGCGTACACTAACAGTCGCTAAAGCTACCGAGGTAAAAATCAGTAAAACCATTTTTATAAAACACTAGTTGTTTAGTACGGGCTGAGACCCTATTTCTTAAACAAATTAGTGACATCTCATCTGCATCCGTGATGACGAAGGCCAACCTAGACGAGCCTGATGCATGGAGGCACAGCGGACGTGGTCTTTGGAACTGGCAGCACGCCTCAGATGAAACTCCGATGTTAGAGAGTAGTTAGTTACCAACATTTGATATGAGTGAACCAGACTTAGTAAGTAGTAACCGGGACACTTACTGTTATGTTCAGACGCCGGAACACTTTCCGTTTCTAGTAGGATGATGTAAGTTTCCAACATCATAATGCTGTCATTCATTCGTTGCATATAAAGATGAACTGGGTGTTTTCTTGAAGAATTATCTTGCGAAACAATCGGCCTTCAGTCTTATTCTCGGTATCACAGAACGTTTGTGAAGCTTGGCACTTCGTGGAATTTACAAGATTTATTACTCGTCAATCGAGTTGGCGGTTGTTATGAAGCAAGTGCGAAGGAGTTTGGGTTCCGACTTACTACGCTCCTTCAACGGACGTTTGCCAAATCCATACACTCTTAGGCGTCGAGGTGAAATGATGGAAGCTGAAAATTACGGTCCAGACGGCCAGCGTTCAACTTTGTGATGAATATTTTTCGTAGTTCTGCACACAATTCGTTTCATTTTAAGGTCATTTAAGCAAAACTCAATTGACTATTTCCTAATAAGATTTGCTCATTTTTTGCGAGGAACATTGGCTTTCGGTTTGAGGACGATAAACCTGTATTAATAAAAATTGGTCCGCCACATCATTTTGTAGCCAGAAGTGTTGTGATTATCCCGATTCATTTTACCTTAAACGAGGGTTTCGTAAGGTGAACAACATACTGATAAAAGTCGTGTCCAGTCAGAAGTTGTAGCGACCTATTCAAGCCGACTGCAAATATTTGGGAATCAGCCGAAACTCATTAAGATTAAGAGTCACATGAGAATTTATAACACGTTGTTCTATTCACTGGATTGCGTGTGTTACTGCAGCGCATTCATGATTTACTGTATTCCGTGGACAAAAATGTTCACAAATGATTTATAACATGACAACTTTTGTTTACTATAAGCTTTGTTTCGTGATTTGGTTTCCCGAGGCTTTTTACATTGGAACCTTGTTAGAGCTCGTTAGTAGTGCATAACCTTGCCACCACCTGGGCTAGAACTCCGGTCAGGTTTTCATGCGACAACCTTGTTGATCACTCACATCAAGCACGACCAAATTATCGTTTCACCCGATCGTCACGATAACAGACAACTACCCTCCGTTAAATCCAATCAAAAACTTTGCGAGTGGAATGGCTGGAAAATCTATCTGGCCGTGATGCCTGTGATTAAGTGGGAGTGATGTTCGAATTGAAGTTAATTACATGGTTTGAGGGGACGTTTGGTCAATACAGAGGTAGGTAGCCTCCGAAGCTGAGTGAAAGCAACGTTTTTTGGTAAGCAAGCCGGTACTTGTTTGTCATAGTTTACATACGAAAGCCAATGACGTTTTTGCTATGTCCTTGACCCGCATTGTAAAAGCAAAAAAGTATGTCTTTACTGGGTGGTAAAGATCTTCTTATGAGGTACAGAAACCTGTGTGAATTATGGAACCTGTCTGTCTCAAGAGACAATACTTAAGTGATCTCCTAAAATGACCTCAAACCTCCTACATTTTTTACTAAATTCGACATCAGAGAAACAAACTGCTGTATCTAGTGTGCCAGAACATGATCAGGAGCACAAAGTGTTTGTCGGATAGACAAGTGTAAAGTTTTCAAAAGTGGATGTTTACGACCAAGTCGAGAACCAAGCAGCAATAATTGGATTACTGATTACCACACACAGTGGTAGACGTGCGTGAGTCCTTCTTTTCTACTTAGGCTTATGATTTGTATCGTGTGTGTATCGAGCCCGCGACTACGTAAACCTACGTTTGGTAATCTGACAGCGTCCGGCCCTTATGTAACGTTCTATATCACAGAGACTGCAGCAAGGTGTTTCAGATTGAGCAAGCTTAGATGCCGATTGACTGCCGCCTTCAAATCAAACTTCACTTCTGGTGCAATATACCCACAACACATAATTATGCGTGTAAACAGAAGTGTGCGATAGCAATCGGAAATGCACTCAGTTCAAACCCAGAGCTACTTTTATGCAGTAGTAATAACGTGGAAAGTTAGTCAACGAAATCGTAAGGTACTCAGTGTTCTGTAGAACTTAATTATTCGTGCAGTAAAACAATGATAGCACACAATCCAGTGCGCCAACTATCGAAAGTTACCACGACGAGTCCACACTTATCAGCTGAGGTATGGAGACGAACGTACCACTGGGAACAAATTGAATAGTACTGGCATACTGACCTGAGGAGCACGGTACGGTTATCTAAGATGACGTTTAGGCTACCTGGGCAATTAAATGAGGCAAACTTGATAATAAAGGTGGTCCGTAGATAACTAACGTGAAGTGCACTTAACTTTGTCCTAATTGTTACAGCACTCCCTGTCGTACGTCAACAATATCCAACAACAAAGGCGGAATCTAACATGTAACGCTCCCACATCACCTTAGTCCAGTTATATAGATAAAAGAACGAAATGGGGATGAAGAATTATTGTACTAGACAAACATTTATGGAAGTGGGTAACCGGTGATGTTCTTGATCACTTGAGCGACCAACCAGTGGCCACGACAATCTAGAAGCTCGAACGAATTGTTTACGCTCCTCTACATTTCAAATACTAAGGAGAAGCTAACATGGAAGCATAATCGAATGAAGTTTATCAAACACGTATCAAGCAATTATGACTCGGAACGAGAGTCACCAATCTAGTCCCTATGAGTACTGATTATAGACCCAGTTGTCCTTCAGATAGCTGTGTGAACTGATTGTAGGATGTCAGAGTTCCGTCTAGTTGACCCCGTTTCGCTCGTTCCCGAGGCCCTGTGGAACCAATCATTTGTTGATGTTATTCCCACAGTCCACGTCTGAAATGCCAAATTCTCCAGTTGGTCTCCCCCATTCACTGATTTTCGCTTACTTGCCCACACCTATAGCCTTCTGTCAGTCGCTCCCTCCTTCACCCTTGTGAATACTGCCTACTTAAAGGCCGCCCTGAGAGCATCATCAACTGTTCAGCCTACCAGAAGACCGACCTGATCGCACTTCGTCTTCGCCTGTGCTTGTAGTTTTCGTACACTTGAACCCTTGAGGTCCTGCTGCGACCAACCATTGTAACTTATTCCGCGAACACAAACAAATTGAAGTCTGTTTATTGTCTCGTCCCCGGCGATTTGATTTAATTCTGATAATCGATATCGTTGGTTATACGCGCGTCGCTCAACGCTTCTCAGAAGCATAACTCACATTTGACTGGAGCTCTCGAACTTCCAAACTTTTCAGCTAACCCCTTTCGAAAAACCATGATAACTGAGTTCCGCACTTGTTAGAACATGTCAGCAGTACACTGCCCTGCCACGATTGGGACTAAAAATCCCGCCACGCCTCAATAAGGCAATTGTGTTGATCACTGTGTCAGTGACTGCATATTCGACTACATATTAAACACGACTGAATCATAATATACAAACGTTTAACCACATCCACTTGCATGTAATGCTCAGACTATCCGTTTCTGTTTCATCAACCATGGCCAACAACTCCATGATTAGGACTTTGTCGATGTTGAAACTACAGAAATCACAAGCGGTGCTCATGGAACCGGTGGCTGAGCGGACGAGAGCTTTGGCTAATAGTGTGAGGGATTCGCAGTTCGATACCCCGTTCAGACCATCCCTATCTGATAGCCAAAACAAGGACAAGGCTTGTCCTGGTGTCGGTTTGAGTGTAAGCATCTAGGCGTATTAAACTTGTGCGATACTTCGATCACTGCTAACTAGTATGCTTGTGTTGTTCAGTTGCCAACTAGTTATCTTTTGGTGTAATACTGAAACAATAGAACGAGATGAATAGATTGGCTACAACGGTTCTAGGTGACTAAGTTGAGGGTATTACACGCAATCAGTCGGTGACACAAGCAGGAACGTGCTTGGACCAGGAAAAGATTTTCCACGCGATGTCCCGGAAAAACAACGTTTAATCCATATGCGAGTTGTAGACAACGAATGAACTAGAAGCGTGATTTGTTGAGCCACCTTTCCCTTTTATTGTCCATATCGACTCATGTATGCTAACTGGATGTTCGTCGTACTGTCGTGGTTAGTTAAAGCGTTACCGATTCAGCAACTCGTCGACTAAATTAACCTAACTGATGCACGGGGCAGCTCGCACTGTTGCAATACCGCCTGACGCCATGTACACATGCAGTTGACTCCTATTACGGATTAGAAAATATTAAACTGATCTGATGGGAACGGCTGCCTGGAAGGGCAGTTGTCAGTCCCTCCACTACCGATTACTAATTGTGTTTGCAGTGTTAGCATTTTTTGGTATGTGACAACTCATCACTTATGGCTGTCAAGTTCTTACGACTTAAAACACGTGAGAGCCGACAGACCAGTTCGTGGTACGAACTCAAGGGAGTAGATTGAGTGATGTGTGTGATAAATTTATTCCGTGTAATCCAGATCGCCCCCAGAACAACCCATGTATTTTGTCAAAAGGTGGGATGGATGGATGTGAATTCTCGGAAAGTTGGTGATGCTGTGAAAGCGGCAACGAGAACACTTCACGTCCAACAATGGTGTCGCGTACTAACTGCAAACCCTTCCACAATAGTTCGAGTTGTTTAACTTTCTGTGATGATATCCTTGAGATCGAAACATCTAAAAGTAAGTCTGCAGATGTTACAAAACTCGTCCGAAACAAACAAAGTGGACTACCGATTTCCTGATCAGTTTGCAGTTACCGCATAAACCCCTACCATAAGAACTAGAAGATGATCAGCAGCTCTGTAGTTCTGTGTTTTAAAAAGGACACCGAAAAGCACGCGACATAGTAGTCAATTGGAATAGACTACCTGCTTCCAGTTTGCTTGAGACGTAACTTGCATTTGAGATACTTGTGGACAAATCGCAGTTTCCGTTAACTTAGTTGCAATGAATAAACAGAAGTCCTAGTATTGTCAACAATCATCCCCTAGCCTTATTCAGGTAGCATAGACAAATACTGTAAACGTCTTTAGCATGGCGAATCTATTCGCAAGAATAGCATACCATGTGGCAGAATCGGCAGGTAAATGGTAGAGAACTCACTGCAACAGTAGACCTGCTTACCACTCCCCTACCAGGACTGTTATCTGGTGGTCAAGAAGGGTTCGAAACTTATTTCGCTATTTTAAATTTTTCCAAATCCTGTAGGCTGAACTAAAGGGACAACTGCGACAGTCACGTCAACCTTTTGCTCACAAAGGTTTCGGGCTTCTGTAATTTACCTCCACAAAATGAAATCGTCTACTCCAGTGATCAAACGATCATGTTGACATTTCTCCAATTCGTAATTGCAGGATGAACTAACGAAAGTAGACACCTATTGTGCACAAGTTAATTGAAAATTAAACGTCTAACAGCCTGGAAGTGAACCGTGTTTGTAGTAGTAACCTCCTCAATTCACCGAAGAACAAGAATACGGGGTCAGATTTGTCACTCTCATTGCATACCGGCAGTAACAAAGGTCGTTGACTGGTTTACTTACCCAACTCTGACGAATGTTGCACCGTGATTCGAACTTTTTCGTTCTTCTCTCGACCTCGCTCGGAAAGCTTAGAAGACCCAACTGTTGTGTTGTACGACGTCATATGAACTGGAGACTACGGATAACCGAAGCAATCGAACCTGAACTCGAAACTTTCTAGTATGTAGCAAGCGATTACCATTTGCAAACACACCAACACAATAAAGTGAGTTGTAATTAGCTGATGGTTATAGTACATGTAAAGCAATGGGCTGTAAACCGACTGGCTCAATAATTAACACAGAACCTAGTGAATGAGAGAAGTAACAATGCAACCATTTATCCGATCGTAATATCTAGTAAAATAACTACAGTCTTGTTCTTTCCATCGTTGTTTGGATAACTGGTGGATAGAATAAGTGTACACTATACCTAATTATGCGTAGTAAGAACCCAGAATAGCCAGTTCATTTCCATTCCAAAACACAATACAAAATGTTGCTTGGTAGCCTTGGGTCCGGCGGCGTTAAATACTAATGCTCGGTGATTGGTTTGCTAGTTCAACCGACCGATCACCTGAAGTCCACGTAAGAGTTTAAATGGTCAGAGCGGATGCGGACAGGCGAGCCAGTTTTCAAAGCCGTTTAGCGAACGGACCCGACTACGGTAGCGATAGATCAGTTAAGAAATATGATTACGTGGTTTATATTGCTCAATTTTTGGCAATCCAGTTGAACAGATGGTACAAAAGTACTGATGTACATGGCCTTATGTTAATGCTAAGGGCAGATGTGAGAAGATAAATAAGCAAGCTGAACCCAACTATACTTGATTCCACCATCAAGGGCACATCACCGTGTTGCGCAGTTTTTGAAAAAGGTTAAAATACAGCCCTCTCAAGCATCTTTTGAGAGAAAAACTTCTAAGAACAGTCCATAGGATTGTTGAACCTACTGTTCCGGTTCAGCTCAACAATTTTGTAAAAACACAAGAACGGTCTTGACATGTCTGTAAAATGCCGACGTTTTTATTCCCATAATAAAAGCGCTTGACCTAAAACATACGCAGTTGATGACCAAATGGTGTGTCCAATACTGATCCTATGGAGTGTGGCTTCATCAGGCACTCCTGGGGACGTTTTGGGCAACGTAAAACGAGGTTCGCGAAGGGTGACACAGATATGCAGGAAATACCTCAGTTTAAGCGATCTGTGCTAAGGTAATAATCAGTCCACTATGCTGTGATAATTAAAAAGCATAAATAAACTCACTGAGTTAAGGACAATAAGCTTGACTAAGTAGGTAGTTCGAAATGAAAGTTCACTACTGAAGTTGGTAACGATGAAAAGACTATCAACATACACAACATACTAGGTAGGGAACAAAGGACTGAGTTAGGTGGATTGACTACAAAAGTACGGTTAAGAAGAAAAACGAGATCACCAGTACAATTTTCCAGAGTCTTTTCCCAAAGAAGGCGATGTACGACTTTTGTGTCCACTTATACCCTAGGTACATCAAAAGCACCGGAGGTTAATTATATTGCATCTAACCGGACTAACTGGGCGCCGTTCTGTGGCCTAAAGGAGAGAAATCATCATCATCATCATAAACAATATAGCAGTAATTCACAACCATGAAGAAAAAGCAAACCCTACATAAGAAAAGAGAAGGAAAAAGAAGGGGACGGGAAGGGACCTAACTACTGAAAATGACTACTTCCAGATTCAAACATTCAGCATCAAGGTGCCTACACCTTGCAAACAACAAACCGAGCTGCAAGTGAGGGTAAGGTGTCATCAGCGAGACAGCTTTCACTGCCCCGCGTCATTAAATGCATTCATTTCACAGACAACCCGGCCAAACAACGACAACATTCACGCCACTGAGCTCGGTTAGCTGCCATCTCACCTAGAGTCTCCAACCACCGACTCTGTGAGTTACGAGGGCCCCAGCCCGGGAGACGGACTCGATCTACACTGGTCAAACCCTTGGTGAACGACCTCATCTCCCTACGCCAGGTCATTATCTGTCCACCTCGCACTTTACACCAGTCGGTCACAGTGTCAGCAAACAGTGCTCGGTGTGGAAGACAACTAGCTGGCATCCTTAATACATGACCTAACCATCTAAGCCTGTGCAACCGTAGAGACTGGACGAAAGAACTCGTTTGACAATCACCACGAAACACACGCTTTCTAATCGCTTCGTTTTTTACACGCTGGTGCCACACGATACGAGCGACTGAACGCAGACATCGGTGATCAAATACTTTAACACGGTTCACGTCTTCTACTCTGCCTGAGCGGCCAGGTTTTGCTGCCGTACAGTAATACGGCCCTCACCGTTGTCTTATACACGCGACCCTCAAGCTTCAGAGAAATACCTCTCTGTTGTCAGAGATGCCCCAGATTAGCGAACATCATCCTAGCCTTAGAGATACGCGCTTCTATTTCATTCCCTACACCTCCACCGCTGCTGATGCAGNTGGCCGGCGATATACATGACGTTGCTCCAGAATTTGACGAAGAATAGAAATGTGATCTACACATCCCCCCGGGGCGAAACCCTGCCTGTTCTTCCCTCCCGAGCTGAAGTGAGTTGGCGGAGTTAATGGATGCTAGAACCTTAGAAATGACTGGGGTCAAACTAATTCCTCTACGGTTTTTTGGAAGAACCCCTGATAACTTTCTTGAATTTAAGAACCATTATCGAGAGAACTATTATCGGAGAGAAATATTCACCTTCGATGGTTTTTCACTAAGCTATGTGGCCTTCTACGAGACAAATACTATTGTTATCAGGCTGTCACACTAGCTGGAGGTTGAAAAGACGTGTGAACTTGAGTATGAACAGCAATGATTAGAACAAGCAACGCTGTGGTACATGGCCACTCGCCCAACACACAGCAGATCTTTACACAGAACCGGCTACATTGTACCTACCCAGGAAAACGCTGAAGCGCTTTGAATTGGGAACTGCTGCAACGGCTAATTACAGTAATTGTGAAACGATCCTCTATTGATAAATACTAAGGGCTTTTGACTGATATCCTGTAAGAACCATCCAGTTGATCACACGTTTCCTATTCCGATATGCTATCTACTTACCTCTCTTAAGGAGCACTGCAATCAAGTTGCACTCTTCACAGCCCACTTGTTGCTTATGTCTACCACGACCACAAGTTAAACTCTGATGCACATGCTTGTGAGATAAGCGTGGTGACTGCTGTGCAAATGAGGTGAAATTAGACAATGAAGTTATCATGTCCAAACGTACAGCCATAATCGCTTGGATGAAGGGCCCAAGCTGTTCGATCGCACAATGACCGTCACGGTAACTTCAGTCGGCAACCCAACGACCAGCATCAGACAATCTTTTTTGAATCTCAGATTTCAAAGTCCACTGAAGAATGTAATGCATGACTCACGTTTGGAAACAAGTAAGCGTTCCAGGTAGACCTTTACATCAATCACCGGACCAAGTTGTCTTTTATACTCCATTTCGGACATGACCTCTGCCGCATGCATTCTCCGACTCCCGGCCACCGTCGCTGATGACTGAACTGGTCTCTAATGGGAGGAAATAAAGTATCTACTGGTGACAGAAACATCGGATTCACCTTGCAGATTTCCGACAATGCTATGTTTACTTCTTTGGGATGTAAGTTAATGATTAACTGATGTGTCCTCTTTGCTTCTGAGCTGTTCTTAGTGCAGATGGCCGAAGGGTCTGATGGCTACCGATTTCATGGCCTTGTCATTGCCATACACTCAACTTCCAAAGTTTGATCATTGCCATCACCCGGACCACATCGGCCAAATGTTTCAGCAGAGATGCCTTCGATTTTACTTTGTGCCGTGGATGCAACTTCGAGGTATACAATGCTGCTTTGTTCAGCAATTTCCAACAGCTGCGCTGGTGAGCGAATATAATTCGAATGTGTGATTCGAATAGGTGATCGATAGAGGGCAGTCAGACATAAGTCAGTAGCTTAAACAAGCGTCCGGATGTGTTCGGTCTGGAACATTCAATCAGAACTAGTCATGACGAGATCATCAGATGAGGATTTTAAGCACAGGCCCAGTGGATGTGTAGCGGCTTGGAGATTTCACTGGCCTGCCTGCGGTATGATGTGTAAAATAGTTCCAGAACTCATAGTTGCATATTGTACCTAAGTTATTAAGAAACCTCGCATCATGTATGCTGTCCGATTGTTTGTCTGTATGTCATGTGGCTGTGGCGCGAACCCGAAAAGACACACGTGTCACAATCCTCCGGTTTACACGCTCGTCGGCGGCCGGTCTCTAGCCCCTCTAGCTAATTCGCGTGTTGTTGCCTTTTATAGCGCTATCAGAGACCACTTGTACATTTCGTCGAATAAAGTTTTGGTCTCTTTCCTCAACGGCCTTTTGCTTTTCGCGTCTGATAATTGCGTACCTGGGGAAAAAGCGACTTAGTGCGACGAGCACCAAATATGCATTTAAGACACTGCTAAGTCGTCTGGCAGCTTAGCTATTGAAATCGTTTCGGCAAAGAGAAGTTGTGCCAGATCTCCCGCAAGCTGCTTCATAGTATTTCCTGACATCTAAATATCTGGCGGCGCCTACACAGTTTCGCCGGTTCAAGGAGCAGCCCCATGCAGACGAGTTATATCGCGGTAAATGGCTAACTTTGAGGTCATCAGACGCGGTTATGCTAACTCGGAATATTGGGCCGAAGTTAAGTAACCAAAGTTGCTTACAGGTAAAAGTGGGACGATGTAATATTATCAAAATGAACGTAAGAAACCTTCAAAATTGTGAACATCAATGAGGACGATCCCAAATGGAAGTAAAAAGAAAGAAAGCTAGTGGCGAGAATCAGAGGGGGTATGTAGTGCCTACAGTTCAGTCACATTTTCAACGCATTTTAGCATAACTTTGTACATACCGCTTCGTTAACTTCATTGGTACACTTGTTTGAAAGCATCACCATCATTTGAATTTACTTGCCATCAATAGTAAACCGGAGTTACCGCGCAATGTCTCTCTCTTCTTCATTTGCGTGGATGTTTGGGATGGTGAAGTACTCGTAAGGCGAAATTTTTTAGCTCTGCGTATTAGTCAATCTATCGGCGTCGAACGTTCGTCATCCCACGTCGCGTGTGGAATTACCCATCTGGCGCTGTTCTTCTCTAGGGTGGTGATCTATCCAGTTCGACGGATTTCGACTTTTCAGTGAGCCATTCCATTTTTTACACTTCTGCCTTTCATTTGTACACATACCTTTCGTACACATCCGCCAATGTTACAGTTCCTTTTGGTGTTATCATATTTTGGTCAGTCATATCACGTAAGACGCAAGGTGCACAGAATGGAGATGATGTATATCCTACGGCACGGCATTTCAGACTAGACATCTAAACATACCGTGCTGTAACCTAATCGGAGAAACGGGACCGAAGACCAACTTTTGTAGCGGAAAATATTTGGATTTAGTCCGATTGTGAACAGTAATTTAGTAATTGCATTTACACGACGAGGGAAAACAATGGAGTCTTCTAACGATGGATTAACAACTAGCCTGTCTTCTATTGACGGGCTTCTCGGCTGTCCCACATGTAGGACGAAGCACGTCACTTAACCGGTGGAATGAAATCGTACACGCGTTAGAGAAAACTGTACGCAACGCGTCATGTGGGTATGGGGGTACAGAAGATTCGTAACCGGTTTCAATATTAAAAAACCAAGCTACATAGGGTTTCAGATCCGCAGGACAATCACCGAAGAGCGAACATTGCACGGGAACGCTGTCACGGAAAAAGACGATGTCAACACACTTCAGAGAGTAGTGCAGTACAAATGTCGCACGAGGCTGAACTCGGTGTTTCAAGTTTCTTGGAAGAGGTGGATTGAGAATTAGTGCTGGTTTTTCTTTTGACGATGAGCCCACATCCAAACGAGCAACACTGGTTGAGTCACAAGGCATACATCTGTTACATAACAGTTTGCTTGTTAGCCTGCTGAAACTGGTTAAGTTCAGTGAATTCGAAACAACGGTATCTGTGAAGCACCTCAAAGACAAACGGTCAAGCAACTCAAACACAACCTCCTGCAAATCTTTTGAGTCAAGGCAGTAAAAAATTGTACGTTTACATTGTGCCTTTTGTAGCACATGGCGCCACCTTTGTTCGGGCCGAAGATTTATAAGACATCTTAAAGCTGTAGCACACAGACGTTCTCCCCGGCATGTGGCTGAGAACGTTACGGATATAATATTTAGTACATCAAGTCCGTTATTCGACGAGGAACTGTGGATCTCGTCTGACAACCAAATGACTACCATGGTCCATAGAACAGGAGGAATCATTATAGTATGTAGCTGGTGGACCGTGAGTGGGTTTATTTCACACTCTCTGGTTATGTGGTCTTTTTAATGGATTATGAACCGGACAGAGTAAAGACAAAAGCAAGGCGACTCGCAGCTGATCTGTCGACAGGCAAAGTACACGCAAATGCGCTAATCTAATGAACAGCATGAGTTTAACCAAGAAGAACATGATGTGATTAGGTGGATATGAGCGAAGACAGGCTGCTCACTTTAAACCAATTATCCCATTTATACCGATCTCAGAAAGGGCGGTCCACGAAGCTTACTGTCAGTTCCTTATCTCACTGCCTGTAATAACCATGTTAGGAGGCGACATCAAAATAACCTCGTCAGGTCATCGGTGACGGCTGACAAAATCGTTCACCAACCAAACACTGGTGTGCAAAGCTTTACAGTTGAACCAACCAGGATGAAACACGAAGGTGGGCGTGGGTATCATGCTAGCCCGATGGACCCATCAGGGTGTAACGGCTATGGAATTGACCATACTGGGCGAAGTGGCCGAAACCACTGGACATTGGTTCAACGCGTAGTTGGCAATATTTGGCGACTAACTTATGATATACGACATGCACTTGAATCACTTGTCGAACTGGTAATAGGCATTATAGCATCCAAGCCGAGATAGAACGTTTAACAAAGAATAAGGCGCGTTACATCAAACCACTACCAGTTTTTTAGTCAAACTGATCAAGAGCCTTTGTGCCACACAGTTATATTCCTCAAGCGAATGCGGAGTTTACAACTTCCGGCCGTAGGCGAGATAAAGTAGCGAGCAAAACTTATTGTTCATGCACCATCATCAAGCAATAATCGATTCTGTGATCTCTAAACCGACTGATTTCCTGATGCATTCCCGTAACTACTCCTTACATTCACTATTCCGAAATCAATCAGAGGTTTAAACACTAAATGAACAGCTCTACTTGTTTCCATCACTCCCAGTGTTAGTGAGCTACACGATGGACACGTTTAGGAGGATGTACATAATTTTTGTGATGAATTTCTACACCCGCATGTGTGGCAAAACAGCCATCCAACTTCCCGCCGCAGATGACAGGCTCGTATCAGTGCCAGATATAGCCTATAAGACTGGAGTGGACAAGCCGGCATCGACAAAGGTGCAGTGAACGAGGGGATAGAGTTGCGGTTTACTGTAAAACATCGAGATAGGGAGAGTGGTTTTTGCATATCTGGTTATTCAGGTCTTACTACACGTAACAGAGAGTAATGTGGAGAAATAGGAAGCGAACTAGCAAATCCGACTCAAAACGTTGGATGTGAAGAAACCAAATTTACTGTTGACCACAGCCGACATGGACAAGTCTGTGCTGAATGACAACGTACTTCTGCATCGAGTGAGAAAACTTCCGACTTCAAAAAGGTTGCTGGAACACGAACTCTTTCGTGGACGGCGGACGGAACCCGTTAAGGCCTAAAACTAAATCAACTCGGCAAGTTCATCGAAGCGAACGAAGACAGAAAGAAATGTCCATCTTCTCTGACAACTGGTTGATTTTAACGGCATTCACTGAGAAGTTCAACGTTCCGAACGTGAATCACAACAGATGTCCTCACAGACTGCACATCGATTACATAAACACTTTGCAAGAGTGAAACATATCAATCACCTAAACGGAACGGGGACGTCTAAATTCCGAACGGAAATGTGAAGCTTATCGATGAACGACCTAGTAAGATCGATTCTGAAGCCACAATTATGATCAAGCTGTCCAAAAATCTCATGGCAAGCTTGAAGTACGGAATTATGGTGTTGTGAACCAAGAAGACGGGTGGTACAGAAGTTTTTTGGGGGAAAACCAACACACGACTTATGCGTCTCAACGGGACTACGAACAGAAACACTCATTTGCACACCACACTCGTCTGAGGATGTTCCAGTCGCTTTGGACATCATGTCTCAGTTCTGTCATGTGGCGAAAGCCACTGTACGTGATGCTGTCCACTGATGATCCTTCCCGTATCGATCCCACGATCATTTCGATCCATGATGCCACTGAATAGCGGTGTAAGTAGTATGGTGCGACCGTCTGTACTCACTACAACAGTAGGGTAAGTGGATAACTTGGTAGAAGGAAAGTTACCAGTAAAGTAACGACTGTACACCAGGGTCAACTTCTGGTCTAGAGTTCATTGACTAAGAAATTACGTGACAGGAAATGTTCGGGGAGGTAACGGCTGGTCCGGTTTAATTGCGTGAACCCAGCCGTTATCTTACCGAGCTATTCGTGAGGTAAGGACAATTAATGATTCAAGGCAATGTAAGACAGGCAGATTAGCTTATAGCTATTTTCACTATCACTTGTAACTCGCCATTGATTGCATTGTGTGCACGCCCTAGTGCTGAATCAGTCGGTTCGGACGTGAGGGTTAACGAACATAGCACCATTTCTCATATCCTCGTTAAAAACTAGACGGGGGCTGTCAAGGTCTCGTGACCGTTAGCCACATTCGACCACTGACGTACTGTTAACACTGAGGAGTTCTGTTCAACTGAATCCCCCTTCGACAGCTGAAACTGTTCCGTAACGTCGTTAACTGAATAGGGTTGGCTTCGTTATTGACAACGTCCTAGGATCAAGTGGTGCAAACGGATATGGGGCAATCGGGAGCAAGTCACATATGGATAGAATTTGTGCTTTTTTAATTAGAAATATGGAGGAATAAAAAGGAAAGTATCAGAATGAGTTCATAAAGGATTTCCGCTGAACATCGAGTCCGGGATTTTGATTGGTCGAATTTTGATACCGGCTTGACGCACGAGGGCGCGACAGTCGACACCGAAGGGAGCACTGGAACAAATAGACAATGGTGTAGAAACTAATGATGAAAAGCGTACATACCGGTGACGCCGCAAAAACATCTTACCACACATGTACACATCATCAATTTGGAGCGAAAAACCTAAAAAAAATTGCGGTTCAAACTGCCGTTGGTTGTGAGACAAGCGAGCAAAGTGATAAATAAAACGGAATTTGTGCGAGAGAATAATGAGAGCGAATGGTTCGAGAAAGTCCCTAACTCAGTGTCTCTCTTCAGTGAAGCCACCAAGACCATTACGGCTCGTGACCACACCGCTGGCCGAGAGCAGCAAAGTATCTTTTGACACAGGAAGCGTTTGATGGACCAGGGCGCATATAATTGCCCCAAGCAGTGACGCCGGTGCTTCTAGGAAAACGTGTTGAGAAGCGGTAGCTGTGCATATGCGATTCATCTGTCAACTAACTGATGAAGACAATAGCAGTCAAACATGGATAGTAAATGGATTATATCTCACAAGCAAGATGGACTACAAGCTGTAATTTGACTACATAATCAGACAACGCCTTGAAAGGGCGAGTCAGGGTTTGCATTCGCTATTGTAACCGATATCCTATAGGTAATGGTGCGGGCTGGTGACTTTGTGCAGTCCAGAGAGATGACGGAATTAATTATCTAGTCAGAGGACTGCGGTAAGTAAAACAGCATCACTGTCAGTGCAAAGCTGCATAAAAGCCTTACACTTGAGCAACACACACCGTATCTGATGGTTGGGAACAGTGGTGGTGTTGTTTGTAGCCCGGGTTGATGGTTTTGGTATTCATATGTTCGCCGAGCTTGGCATTTAGGTTGCAAACGATTCATCACCAGGCGAGGTGACATCATCAGTGCGTAAGTGTTTCAGCGTATATTCAAAATATACGCTGAAACACTTACGCACTGATGATATCACCTCGCCTGGTGATGAAACGTTTGTAACTTAAATGCCAAGCTCGGGGAACATATGAATACCAAAACACACCGTATACCATACAACAGAGAACCACCAATCTAACAGTCTCATAAGAGTTTATCGAAAAAAAAAGCAATTCAATATCGATCACATACGCGATATAAGATCGATCATCACTAGAAGGAGGTTGAAATGAATAAAAAGAAAACGGAAATTTCAAATGGACCGTTTGTAACCAAACAAATCGGACGTTCGTGACGAATGTCAGTCGATGTGAAAGATATCCGCACCAAGTTCAGTACGAATGAAGTTGAACAGTTTGGGCGTCGTGTTTAACATGTTGTTGGTAAACAGATTGGGAATAACACAACGTTACGAGCAAGTTGTAATACTCTACGTTTCAACTGCCTCGGGTGGCCTTCCTCAGGATTTCGATTACAACACTCCTGAGGAAAGCCACCCAAGGTGGTTGAAACGTAGAGCATTACAACTTGCTTGTAACGTTGTGTTATTCCCGATCCGTCGATCCCACATTTCCTCAGCTTTCTGAAATTTTAATAAACTAGTGTCCTTTATCAAGACTCTAGCGTGAGTGAGCACTTTACGATCTACCCACAAAAATACTACGACTTTTGGATGTCTTCGGGAGCGTTGACACTCTAGTGCCTGTTACATGGTAAACTTGTGACGCACTGAACGCCGATTACATAAGAAATCATTCTTGCTCGCATTCGACGTGTCCTGGTTTTAGGAAGGTTCCACAATGACGTAACATTCACCTACCTGTTTATTTGCATCGTTGGAATGAACCGAAACCAGTCAAATATCCATTAACAACAAACCAATGTGAATAGATTCACCTTGGTTCAAAATCGACTTGAGAAGGATCATGGACTATTCTGGAGCCTACTCGTTGAAGAAGCACACCGTTCCTGAGAAGAATACCAAAGGAAAAAAATGGAAAAGCGGGTAAACACATCTGTATGCACACGATAAACGAGCAAGAATTGAGGTTTTATATACTGTGAGAGTTGAGAGTAACAAGTGGAGTGCAAAAAACGGAATAAGAGAATCAAATGAAATGGTGAACAATCGCACGGATGTAGCAGTGGTATTGTGTTGAAAAATGTCAATTTTCTTAGGAAATCTTCTCAATTCCGAAGAAAACTGGAATGATCATTTCCCCATGTGTGAATGTGCAACACACTTCAAATTTGGTATAGAAACCTGTCCTGTCCATGCAATGGCTTCAAGGCAGTTTCTCAACCATAACCAAAGCCATGTTTCGCGCCCAGAAATACTGGGTTGAAGGTCATTCTTCCTAGTACCTTCGGTCTATCTGCTTGTTGAGACCGAGGCGAAGATTGGTTAATTACTGAAATGCTACCACATTTTTGAATCCACTAGCTTCTTCCAAATGGTCTATCGAAAAGAGACTACAATAAGCAATGTGAGCGATTAAATAATGCTAAACTCGCCATGCGACACCTCTGTAACTCATTTAGCGATAGCGTTAAGGCTTACATAGCGGCAGCTTCATTCAAAGATGGGATGCGAGGGGGTGAAGAAAACTGGGTGAACATATGTCATCTCGGCTAACGGCCACGTGTTCCACGCTGCTCATAAACACGCCGGGGAAATGTGATGCTAATATAAACCGACTCGATGCAAGCAAAATGATGCATACAGCAGCGTTCGGAGGCTGAGAATGAGGATGAATCGGGTCCTCAAACGGTACAGCATATTACAGTATATACACACATCGCAAACAGTACCCCTTATCCCTAACCTTGGCGTGTTTCAGCCACCAAAGATGATGAAGTTCAGCGAATTTACCACATGTCATCACATCAATAGCATGCAGGGTCGTTAAAATATTCTACCTAGATAGGTGGACTCGTCAATAGAACCAACCGGTCGGTTCGTAACTAAATCAGAGTCGATATACACAAAGCTTTGCATAGCTAAGATGTGGTCAGGGATTTAGTTGAAATGAATTGCAACTTTTGTATCCAGACTGGCAAGGATATACACTACTGATGAGCTCTAACAAGAATGAGACCCGGGTCTAAGGGCACTTTTCGAAATAGGCTGGCAAAATAGACCACTTGGATGCGAAGATTGCAAATAAACGGGCAGAGTTCAATGTGTATCGAAACTTTCTACATTGTTATCAAAAGCGGACCTCACACACGAACAGTATTGTGATCAGCTGTCCATCGAATGGGAAATATCATCCACGTACTCAATACAGATCTGCTTGTCCCTGACGGTAGCAGTTAAAATTCAAGGTACTCAAATGAACCTTCTAGAATTTTAGCTATCATTGAAGATAGATTGGATACTGTTACAGATAACCGTCTACAACTTTCCCGTGTGCCCTCAGAGTGGGCATACATGCAGGTTTTTCGATAAATTGGCACCGGAACTTACCAGGCAATCATAACGCCGTTGTCGGTACACAAGCGAGTGGGTGGTGCAATCAGCGGAACGTCGTTCAGATTGGCCACTAACGACAGTCCAGCTCGTATAACGGAGTTAGCAGCGACCCCGCCTGAAACAACCTGACGAACACGTGGGGGAATGTCGACGCAAAAAATGTACGCATTCAAAGAACTCGGACGGATAGTCGACAAAACGATCAGTCATTAAAAACACAAATAAATAAACACGTCAGCCAGACAAGATGGCACCATGTTTTCAAGTGCAGTAAGTTGAAGCAGGCCAATACTGCTACCTTGAGGTAGTGGTCAGGCTTGTGTGCTGTTTTAGTCCAGTGGGCTAGGTTGTCCTTACAGGCGCAACCTCGTCGGATAGGCCAGAGCAGAGAAGTCAGACGAAAAACAGTCGCACTCGTAGGATTGTGTGGCGCACTGTTGATCGCGTGGTGAGGCACGATCGTATGGGCATACAGCCGAACTGTTTTTGTAGTTGTAGCACTGCTGTCTTCCGTATCAAGAAGAAGATACCCTCAAACAAACAGCACTCTGATCGTCCAACGGTTGACCAGGACCACCGGCGTCCTAGAAAATACGGTTGAAAAACCCATTATCACCCAGAAGGCTGCTTTAGCTTCGAGTAAATCTACTGTGCAGTGCTCAAAATCAGACATTAATATCTTATTCACTGCATTCTCGGGCTAGGCGAGCCCACCACTGCCAATTGGGTGAGAATCTTGAGTCACTGATTACGAGTGGGGTCCCCCGGGAAAACATGTATCCTGTTGTCTCACAGGTCAGACTTTTGAGTCAGAGACACGGAGTGAGAGTCCTCAGACCAACCTACTTCCACAGCATAAACGACCGGCAAGTATCAAAAGTTATCGTTCTCTTGACGGTGGCGTTATTCACCCATCACGAGTTTCTCCTTTTAATTTGCACATCAATTTTTCCGCCCCCGCCCCCCCTATGTACCTTCGGGCGAAAATTGTTTTCTTAGGCCCAAACAACTGGCAAAAATTGACGCCTTCGATGCCCACACACTCCGACAATTCAGTCAACAAGCTGCCCTGACAAGTACTCTCACAAGTCTGGAGCCTGATGTGCGCAGGGTGTCGGAGACGCCAGTCTATGATTCTAGAAGCGTTATCCACTTAAGCTCACCTATAGATGAATGTCGATTCAAGCGTTTCTCTCTCAGGGTTTCTGGTGACGCAGAATCTGAATATTGTGGTCAGGCTGGAGTGAGAATCGCACTGAGTTACAGGATGGAACAATGATTGTTCTACTGGATCCCACCGAACAGTCGCTTATACGTTGTCAGGCCCAATAAATCGGTTAAATGTGTCGACGCAAATCAGAAAAGCGCTGTATATTTATATCGACGTACGCTCCAACGGACGGCTCTTTAGATGCTATCAAAGATGCGTTGTGACACCCTCGCTGACTTTCTGAAGTAGACTAAACACTCAAACGCCATCATACTAGCGGGCGATTTGAACGTCCTGCCTGGTCTGATATCAGAACTGACGAAGCTCCTCCGAGCGATTTGGGAAACTGAAGAGTTGCATCGTGAATGGCGCTTGTCAACAGAAATTCCCCAATTAAAAGTGGGGCCCGAATTCTACGTGGCAACCACAGAAGGATCAGCCTTATGTCTCTTGCATCCAATTTACTCACTGGTCTCATTTTGTGTCGGCTCACTAAGCTCATGTGGAAAATAGGGAGGATTCCGATCCGGTCGAGGGTGTGTTGATCACATTCTTACCCTGCGACGGACCTCGCAATATCAGTACCCTTACAGCCAGCCGACTGTCATGGTCTGTTTAGACCTAAAGACTGCATTCAACTCGGTTGCTCGTAGCATTCCCCCGGAACTGTCTTCTTTGCAGGAAAGTACCAGGGAAATACATGAGTCTGTCAAGATCGCTCTGCAAGCAGGGTGACAGTTTATGAACAACTGTCTCAGACACTCATCGCATCCAGTGTTGTTAATCAAAGGTACCCGATCTTTCTCTTTCTGTTCAATTTTTTCATCAACGACACTCTAAAAAGTGCACTTTAGGAGTCCAGTAAGCTTGGTCTTGAGCTTATTCCTGTCGTTAGGCTGACCGACATGGAATATGCGGGTGACAGTCTTAATTAGCACCTCTGCCCAAAACGTGCAAATCATGTTGAACAAGGTAAATGACCGGGCGAGTGTGTGTGTAATGCGCCTCGTACGTTCAAAGTGTCTCAAGCTGTCTCAAGACTGAGGCATTTCCACTCCCAGACTGTGGGCAACCTCACAAACCTGTGTAACACTGCCTCGTCAACTTGTAATATTGTCGGTGAGATATCAGTGAGAATAGCAAAGGCACAGTTCGTCTTCACCAACCTGCATCATCTGTGGTGTCGAGAAGACGTTCGGTTGTGGCTGAAAGGAAGGGTATATAATGCTTACGTACATTCTATTTTGCTCGATGGTTCGGAAACGTGGCCTATTCGCATCGAAGATACCAATCAACTTGTTGTGTTGACCCATCGGTGTATCAGCCGCGTAGGCCACATAAGGTGAACTGATCGAGTGAGCACTACAATCGTTCATCAGCGCGTATTCCGGAACGCGCCGGATGTCCGATCAATTGGTCAACTAACCACGTCGCACAGCCTACGATCGTTGGTTCACGTAATCCGTGTGTCACCTGAGAGTTTACCGTTCCGGGCATTATATACCGAGATCACCAAAAGTTGGAAGAAACCACGTGAGAGCCAAACAATAACATGGTCACGAAATGTGAAGACTGACTGCTCCACTGAACAAGGTGAGCAGGTGTTACCTACCAGGCTGGGGTCCACGTGATCACTTGAATCGCCGGCTTGAAACGCTGTCCGAGATGGTGGTGTGCCGCAGTCGATGGTGTACTTGCATTCGTACCATTCCTACTTCTGTTTAGTGCTCTCAGTAACGTTCTTTTCTAGAAGATTCTACGTCACTGTTGAGGTGGGCGGCGGTCCGAGCCACAATGCCTTTTGGTCAGGCTCTTGGCTAGTATGATGTACAGAGGATATGACCCGATTAGCGTGCGCTTTCATCAATTCGTTAACAGCAGAAACAATCATAGTCCAGTACTAAGAGCCCATATACATCTTTCTCACAAATGGAACAAGTGTCTGGTCCGTAGAGAAAAACATGGGATGCGCATTTTAAACCCTCCCATAAGTCTACAGTCGGGCAACCACGTGACAATGCTTCACGTCCGGGTATCAAGTATACCATCCAGTCGCTTTTTTCTTGTAACAAGGTAACCGACCTGCATGTTTACATCACAGGAAGTATGACGGTGGTCGAGTGTCTAGTTTATTTCAGAAGGTCAAAGATGATATCATATAGAGCGTTCCTGACGTTATAATGTGCTCCCTGTGAAGGCTCAGATGAGACAGTTTTCGCACCCATTGTACCTCATACTTTTCTTTCTTACGAATCCGCCGAATGGCCAGACAACTGCTTGCAGGAAGGTTTACACATAGGGTGTCAATTATCCTCGATTCACTCCACCATCTTTTCAATAAAGATCCGTTAGCAAATAAGAAAAACGCTTACTTGCATAGGCCGCAGTTTATCTAACCTCACAATGTGTTTTGTCTTTCTCGGTTCACATAAAAGCTTTTTTAGTTCAACAGATGGGCAAAAACAGCTTGAATGAATCGTTCCCCCAGATGTAATAAACCTCTATCTGAGTTGTCACGATAAGGGTACAGCGAAAAATGTTCAACGTGGACTCATCAACTCACCAAAACTCATCACTAATGAAAAGATTTTCCAGAAATTTGTTCAATAACCATGATCTCAACTTCGTTGAGAAGGCGCACTTCGCTGAAACTAACAGGACAGCTATATTCGAAGAGATCAAACAACCACAGCAATATGCGCAATCGATTTCGGTTTAATGTTTAGATGTGATCGTTTGATTCTGCTTAACGTGAGTTCAATAAAATGGTAGGAAGCACCCATGACTTACAATCACAAGCATTAAAGATTAGTTTTCGGTTCGAACAAGGACGTATACAGCAAGAGGTAGAGCAACGCTTCTTTTAGACGTGAAGCAGTAGAAGAATGCGAAACCAAGTGTGAATTAAAAAAAAACATGAAATGAAAATCACTTACCAAAGCTGTAGGCCACGGAAAATCTGAGGCAGATTGCAATCGTATGAATTCAAAAGCACGCTGGACACGGCGACAGATCAATCGAGTAAATGCAGACTGAACCGATGCACACACGTTAGCAATACAATTGACAGGCAAGATTAGTGGCGCATGGTCATCTTCACACAGTGATTGTTCTAATGAAACATAAAAATGGGAAGGCTGCGGTCAAACATGAGTGATGTTCAACTTTAAGTTAACGACTATCCAGTATTAGTCAAAAACGTATAGGTTGAACGTGTACATCGTGACACGTCAAATTCCTGTTCACAAAAGGCAATCGTAACGACTGGCCATGGAGTAACGATTCACTCTGGCGTTTTCAAGGCCTATAAACTACGTGCACAAATGAATCGAAGGAGCTTCCATTCCGTGTTTCAAACCTAGGTGCAAGTCCACCTAACTGACAGTTGGGAAATCAAACGAGTTAGTGAGTCACCATAGACAATCACCCAATGGATAACTGTGGGTTTTCTATCGTAGGTTAGTTCTTTCTCAGTGCGATTAGTCCATGACCAACTAACAGACGAAAGTCACACCACCAACTTGGGCTTAGCCTTCATTCAGAAGTACACAATTTGGTCACCTGTGTTGCCCCAATATCCAAACAACTGCTGTCATCAATGAACGGGCCAGACAGACATGTCGGGAGTGAAAGCATACTACCACGTGTATCCGCGTTCTGTACGGATGTACCAGGATATTGTGCTCTGCATATGTGCTTCGGTCGATTGGCTCATGACACAAGGCAAACACAGTGCGCGTGGGCTCGTGTTCCAAGTGAGCCAACTGAATAACCAAAGGGATGGCAACAAACCCAAAAACAATGGGTAGGAGCAAAAAGTCGATCAGGAGAGACCAAATTATGACAAGCAAATCGACATTCAATTTACACAACAAAGTAGTCGACCGCCTGAGCAAATTCTGAAATAGGTAACACGGTGCTGAATATGGGAACTGGAACGACTGGGCGAAGACAAGGCAATAAGGTCTGCCAAAAACAACACTATAGAATAGTGGAACACGACGACAAAATGTGGTACACCTCGTTGCTCAGTTTCCAGAAGCTTTATCACATGTTCCGCGGCCAGATGAATTCCTGTGAAGGAGAAATCACAATCTCGATCGCCGGAACGTGGAGAGGGCAAATCAAACAGGTGGGGATCCGTCACGTTTTCCGCTGCCATCAGTTCAATTGCTCGACCACCGCAAGCATAACGCAGACGGTTGTCACCGAGTCGGGACAATTTCATGCGTCGAGCGAGCTGTAACGAGATGGCGTTGGGCTTACACGGTGAGCACGTAAGATGCCATCAGTAAACAACAAACGAGTGGAATCTATGACAAATTTCTGAATTTTAGTAATTGCAAGAATGGCGAAGAATATCGCGCTGAATGCCAAGAAGTGGGAAAAACGAAGGATCCGTACACAACATCGCAATAACCAATTTGTAAAGTTTACTGGAAATAGACAGTGAGGATATACTGAGGTAATAAAAATAACCAGATGGCGTAGTGAACTGAAACTGTTCGTTGGTTCACATGCCTGAGCGATGTGGACTCATCAACTCGTAATATTGTTGATACGGTAATCATAGGGAAAAAAAGGTCTGTGGCACCTGCGTACAAATCTGTCACACGCGACACCGCGCAGAAATTTAGCCAGTGATCAAGGACAAATTCAAAATGAACATATGTTTTAACTTTTCATGGAGAGTTCGAACATACGGCCTGTCCACGCGGTTTTTACATATAAGCCTTGGGTTTTCGACCATCGTTGTAGCCATTCGTTAACCTGTACCACGTGCACTAAATGTGTAACCAACCGCGCGGTCATCAGTGTGTATTTAGGAAAACCCTAAAATTGCAACCCATAATCAGCAGCAGTGAAACACGATCCACAGTGATTGCACCGCACGGTTTGAATATCCGTGGAAGGTTTGTCCTACTTAAATACTGTTTCGCATAAGGGCTGATTACTTACGGACGCCTTAAAGCGACCAACTGCTGATGTTACAAATGCTTTATCACTCCGCTGTGCAAGATCAGGGGGTGCTGCCAAGCATACCATCATCCACACTACTCATCAAAAAATCTCACAGACATACCAGTTTAATACAGTCAATGGTCTGCCTACATCCGTAAGGGGGACGTTCTTACGAATTTTCATGGTTTAAATCTAACTGAACATCGCCCAAAACTGCTTACAGCTGTCGCGGTGATATATACACAAGCATTCTGATCGAACCGCGAAACAAATTTGGGAAAAGCAGACGAACTACACGTTCTTAAGCGGCTCCAATCGGACGTTAACCGAATAAGAAGAGTCTAATGCAACATCAGCAGGCCCAGAACCAGCCTCAACTGTTCGCCAACTATCTAAGGGCATAGCCGGATCAATCTCCTGGAATCTCTTCTGATTAGCCAATTTCAACACCACGTTACCAGTGGGTTAGACTTTTGAATATATTTTAATATAGGCTTCATAAGCTCATAAACTCCAAGCAACCTGAGCTACATACACCAGATTATGCATGTTAATGCAACAGGTGTGTCCAACAATTAGTCACACCTACCGTCCTTGTCTGCATGCTGTGTTGTAGGTCCTTTTTATTGTAGTGTTGATTCGTTCAACGTGTTCAAGAATTGTCTTTCCACCAGCTTACAAATATCCCCATAAACTGTGTCTTCAATATCACCGCTGTTACTCGTGTCATCAAGGGAAATCACCTGAAAGCCTAGGGACATTTAGTAACAATGTTTACCTCAAAGCGAAAGCGGAGGGAGGATAAGGCAGAAGTTACAGAAAAAAGATGCCACGAAAGACAAGCGAGAAATCAAAGTACGCAAGGGTGGAACACTATAATCAATTTCGCATCCTGCTAGAATGGGACATATGCTGAGAGCTTCATCCTTCGAGACAAAACAAGCATTCCTGATTAGGACAGACTACTGTGAAAGAAGACAGCAGGTTTGGTGAAGACCGTGGAGATCATACATTTCTGTGCTGGTAGATAGGCGACTAAATTCTTCTCACAACCAACAGAGTTCATTTCTAGACAATATTCTATGCGTACCTTTTGGGCTATTGGCAACACCATACTCACAAACTAGTGCCTTTCAAACAAAACGCCTTGCATTTTCGGACCATAATGTCAGACAAAAAGCAGCCTATTGTTATCGAGAACCGTAATCAGTAGGGACTGTGATAAACCTTAACTATTTACAACTAACGCACTGCAAACATTGAAATATCTATCTTCTGTTGACTGAAGTTTGAAGATTCAGGTTTCTACCAATTAAACTCCACCCACATGCCATCTTAGCCACCACAATTAGATGCGTCTTAGTGTTTATTCATTTCGGAGAGAAGCACTAGACCCCAGTTTCGCACATAACAGAGTTCAGCAGTGGTACAGTTTTTCGCCTAGCCCTCGGTGACTGTGGAATGAGTGCGTTAATCACAGTGCCACTAACCTCACAGCAGACATGGTCGAACATTCATAATTAAACGTTTAACTACAACCCTGTGTGAATACTAAACTATTTAACCGATCATTCAGAAAGGAGAATAAACAGAATCGAATCGAGCGATTCTGTACATTTTTCGTCTGAAATGCCGCCAATTCAAACAATTACCTCAGAAACCGCTGGATAAAAACCGTAGGAGAAAAGCACGAATATGGAAGATATACGTTAGTGAGAAAGGGTTGAAAATTGTACAAATGCATGTATGTCATTGACTGCGACACAACGTCATGCCTGTGGAAATCGTTAACCAGCAAAACAGGTGGTCATGATGTACTTAGCTCAGCAAGCGGCGCCTCCCGACAGCGATCAGTTGAGTTATCATGGTTCGTGCAACGAGTACACACGCCATAGTCTGGCCACCTCTTGGTTTCTTATAGTAGTTAGCGACTGAACTGAACGATTCGTGAACATAGTAGGCACTACATCAGCACAAACTAAGGGCGAATAAAAAACACACTTTATCCTTAGTGCTCCAATTAGGAGTTGTGGAACTGCGGCTTTCGGAAATACACATCGTTGCTCACATATGCAGCTCACTTGTCATGACCTAATCGGCAGAGACAAACGTGATCGAGAACCGGAAATATAAACCAATCCTCCGTGCATACGCATCTGGTTTCCGAGCCACCAAGCAAGAACTTACGCACATTTGCATTGTAAATCCTCTAGCACTACATGCCATGGAGGTTCGCGCACGTACCTAATGCCTTATTAATCTTCAAGGATTGCTCGTGAGCAAATTTACAAACTGATGAGACTACGCTGCTCAGGCAGGTGGACAGATCTTACGCAACCTACTTGCAATTACAAGATAAGGAGCAAGACCAATTCGACGTCACAACTTTCAGAAAGACAGGCTGTTAGTGGATATGTGCAACATAAACCCACAGTCAAAATGTGAATAACAGATCATGATGTCAGGTGAAGAGCAAAAAGTGGTGTGAAGAGTAGCGGAAAATGCACTTGCTTTAAACAGACCTTCATTGGAATCGTTAACCTCTAAGTCTGCAAGTAGCACAATGAACGAAGCAGTGTGAATTCACCACTGTATGTACATGAGAAACAAATGGTCCAGAAAATGTCCGGATTAACCGAAGACAATAATATCAAACCATGTGTACTGAGAAGAATTAAAACATACTTTCTCAAGCACATCACCAGGTGAAGCATCCAAAGCTGTACCCAAGAGTAAGAAATCTTCCAATCCTCTGGCAAGAGCCAAAAGCCCATGACCTCCACTGAGCAACAGGACCAAATATGGAAATCGCAGCCTTTTTATCCCAAAGAAAAACCATTGCATGGATCAATCATGGAAGAATGGTCAATCATACAAAGCTTATAAACCCCTTACTCAAGAGTTTGCATGAAGTATAACACGATGAGGTCAAGTAATAGCAAAAACCTGTAGTTAGTGAGATACACTTACCGTAACTTGGCTTTACATTTTGAATAATCCCCTTGTCCTGACAAACACATGCAACTAACTTGCGCTCGAAAAATGAAACCTGAAGGTAGTGTGGCAAGCGCGGGTGACTAGGTGTCGTGAAGCCGGTTACTTTTCCGACCTTCACCTAACAAGGCGTTTGCTGCTATGTGCTAACACATCCTGAACATCTAGTTCACTTGGCAATCCACATTAGTATCGGTGCGCTATCCTCAGCTTTTGAGTTCAGGTGGGTATACATGTACATAAAATTCTACTCGATAGGACCACGGACATAATACTACATAGCAGTGAACAGACTGGGTGGGTAAAAAACAGATGATCAACACTTGGCAGTTAGTCTCGCATAAAAGGACTCTGCCTCATAGGTGCCAAGCAGTATGTCAGCTACGTGAAACAAGATAACCAGCATGCCATATGCCGGTCCGATTTGTATCAAGAAGGAATTTGACACCAAGGTAACTAGACCCATCCGGTGGGCCGCCTAAAACGTTTATTGAAAATTTGAACTAAAGGGTAGATCAGACAACCCTTGTCATGATGAAGTGACGGAACAGTTGTCCGTGAACTATCAGTCTAAATGCGGGGGGGAGCATACAATGACTTAAATATGTTCGCATAGTTCCCCTATACATCCTAGGAGAGACAGCTCCAGAAGAAACCACAAACTATATAATCAGAGGGAACCCCCAAGTACAAAATGAACATGATCGTTGATTGCATACAAATGCGCCAGAACTCCAAGAAATGTCACAAGATGAAAGAAACGAACAGTACAACTACGATCTGGCAAGGATCCACGAACCCAAATCTCCCTAGATTTGGTTAAACGACGCAACATCTGTACTTAGTTGTTACTCTGTTATTTCGTGGACAATTGTCAGTACCAGCATCGGCCCGATATAAAGTAGCCACGATTACGGCTCAAATCTGAAGTCGATGGTGAAAGTAATAAATAACTAGTGTCTGATGGAGACAAAACTGATACTTCTACGGTTACCACGTACAATTCGAACCCGCGTTTGAGAAAGTATGACTGTTAATAGGCATCAAGCACAAGTACCCCCTCAGCTTCACAAACGTTCCAAGAATGTTGTCAATTTTACGATCGTTCTTTCACCATCACACTTGGGAAAAGGAAGGCGGGAGATCAGGATCGGGAGCCTTGGTATACTTCAGCAATTTCAGCTTCACGACCATCTTTGAGTCCGGCAGAGGGCCAACTGAAGTCAAGTACTAATCATCAACGCAATTATTTTAAAGGCTCTTACGAGGCAAAGTTGTCCTACTCACTTTGCCAAGCGCATCAATCGGGCTAGAAAAGGACAAAACCCTTCCTACATAAAAAGGTATCTCTATTGAGGAATCAATTTTGTGTGATTAGGAAGGTTTAATGCCGAGGAGAGTACAATAGACAAGTTACTAAACACGAAATAAGAACCGTTTCAGATAGAGCAACCATGTCGAGAAAAGTTTCACCATACACAGGAACCATTACCGGTGGATACATAAACTGACGATGAAACAATGCAGGTATACAATACTCACTCTGGATGAGTCAGTGTTGCCGTAAGTGCATGGGCTTCCATATGATGGACAGGTATTAGAGGGATCCTGTCAAACACAATGTTAAGAATGGTATTAGACTCACTTATGCAATGCGGCCAACTCCTTAGCGTAGGCTACACCAACCTTAAGCGACAAAGGCATGCCTGGTTTCACGGTGACGGCGATACTCCCAATATCCTATACGTTTTAAAAAACATACGACCGAACCTTCCACGAAATGCCTGCATCAAATAACACAGAATTAGTGGTCGATCTGATTTCCTGTTCATGCAAGCCCCGAGCGACAGTAGGCAAAACACCGCCTAGCCTAAAACAATTGCGGAAAATAAAGGTTCAAAAACGTAGCTCACATCACGCTGACATTTGTTTGAGAAACGACCTTTTCACTCAACACTTTTCCATCGACACTGATGACGGCAACTCCAGTATCATCACAACTACTTTCTAATCCCAGGACACATCGTAGTTGTGGGGTAGAATATGTCCGGAAAAACAACCTATAAAGATAAACAGGCAATTTCAAAAACCCACCGCACAGCAGATGAACACAATCGTTTTAGAAGTGGATGTTGATGAGAAGCAAATGGTAACATTCGATAGGTAGAGACGGCGTGAAATGCAGCGATAGAGAGCTGGTGTTATTCGCAGCCTCAGTGTAACATAAAAGTCGCACTTTCCGATATCAGTAACTCGCTATGTCTATGAACCGAACGTGTGCGATGCGGAGAAACAGACAGCGTACTTCTAAGCTGGAAGTATCAGAAGTAATTCTGTAAAATAAGGAAAGATGAATTAAATGAGCCGAAAACGACATTCCGTTCGCGGACACAGAAGAAAATGTCAAAAATTAGGCAAGAATAAGAAAAATGCAAACGACATTGTAAGGTTAGATGTCTTATACGTGTCCGCCTCGTTATAGAGAAGTGTTTAAACAGTCTCCAGATTTAACCCCCTTCAGCATACTTAGCCTCTATGGTGGTGAACGGTGAGAACACACTGCAGAATGTACACAAAATCTGATGAATATTTGGAAGTTCGTGGAACTTTCGAAGACAGAAGTACACTAATTTCTTCATCGAAAGTCTTCACATTGCAACAGGAGGCTCAGCTACTAATAGGTTGGCTGCAAGCACCTGTACAAGTCAGATCACACTTGTCAAACAATAAGAGTTCTAAGCAGTACACACAGTGGTGCACTGCAGTTTTGCTAATTACGGTCACAAGGTGTAGTCGGTTCACTATTACACCGACGGTTATCAGGCTGAAAAGGCCAATCTGCAGCACTTGTACAACTTCCAAACCAATGGTCCCAGCATCAACGTTTGGCTGTAACTGAAGAAAAGCACGTTGATGATATGATGGAACCCTTTAAAAATGCGCAAGAATTGAAGTTATATGACAATGGTAAGTTCGGTATGGAAATACAAACCTTGGGTTGGACAATCTAAGCAAGAGGCTGACCAAATTAGACCGTACTACTGAGCGTTATGAGAGTTTCTGAAAATGAAAAGTCGATACTGGCTGCTAACATAAGTCAATTCTTCGAGGCTTTTGGATGTTGTCATCAGGGACCACTAAACCCAGAGAAATTCAGACAAACAAAGAACATCATCATGGACAATAATACATCAGTGGTTCACATTGATGCTTATGTACCAAGCAACCATGAAGAAAAAAAGCAAACCCTGTAAAGAAAGAGAGGCGAAAGGATGGGAGCAAAAACTGACCTAATTACTAAAAGAATGTAGCTAAGCCTATAGTCAAACGTTCAACACCAAGGTGCCCACACCTAGCACATAGAAAACCGAATTATAATTGAAAGTAAGGCGGCATCAGCAAGACAACTTCCTTACATCATTAAATGCACTCACTTCATAGACAACTCGACCAAACAACGACAACATTCACGCCACTGGGTTTGATTAGTCACCATCTCATCTAATGTCTCAAGCCACCGAGTCTTGTGAGTAGCGAGGTCGCCAACTAAGGAGATTAACCCGACCCACGATGGTCAACCTCTTCGCCAGCGATTTCAACTCTCTATGCCAGGTCATCATCTGTCCACCTCGCATCTTACGGCAGTCAGCCGCAGTATCGGCAGAGTGCTCGGTGTGACAGATGACTACCTGGCATCCTTAGTACATGTCCTAACCATCTAAGCCTGTGCAAATGTAAGTACTAAACGGAAGAACTCGTTTGACAGTCACTACCAAATACTCGCTTTCTATCTTCCCCGTTGCTTACTCACTGGTGCCACCGGACACCAACGATCGAGGGTGATCATCGGTGGTAAATATGTGGAGACGGTTCAAGTCTTCTACCCTGAGTGACCAAGTGCCACTGCCGTAAAGTAACACAATCCTTACTGTCGCATTATACACGCGACATTTAAGCATCAGATAGATAGCTCTGTCTGTCGCCAGAGGTGACCCAGATTAGCGAACACCGCCCTAGCCTTACAGACACGCGCCTCTGTTTCATTCCTTATACCGTCACCATCGCTAATGCAGCTTCGAAGGCACAAACCAGTCATGACCTCGTTATTCAACATTAAATCTACGTAACCACA
Organism: Paragonimus westermani; assembly: GCA_008508345.1. Lineage (NCBI taxonomy): Eukaryota > Metazoa > Platyhelminthes > Trematoda > Plagiorchiida > Troglotrematidae > Paragonimus > Paragonimus westermani. The sequence goes on from QNGE01001018.1 coordinate 193,046, forward strand.
GCAATCTTGCAGAACCACTTCACATTTTGAGGCTACAAAGCGCACTCCGAAGTAATTAGCAGAACGCAAAATAGTGTTAGGCGCTGTTTGCGTTGAAACTTGTTGTCAGCATAGTCAAGATCAGTCAGTTTCTCACCAAGTAGGATGGCCACGCCGGCATCCTGTGAGTGCCGGCGACAATCCTCCATTAGTTCGTCTGTGATGAAAGTGAAAAATATCGGTAAAAGGGAACAACCTTGACGTACGCCGCTCCTGGTACTGAAACTGTCAGTTAACCGTAAACCCCAACCTGAGCTAAAGTATGCGAGTAAAGCACCGACATTATGTTCACATACTTGGTCGCTAGACCTCTGCGTTTAAGCGACTCTAAGATTGTAGATCGATTCACCGAATCGAACGCACCTTTATAGTCGAGAAATACAACTGTTGGTCGGCAGTATACATGACGCTGCTTCCTCTCAGAGCGAAGTCCTGCCTTTTTCTCCCTAATGTTTGTCTCCCGAACTTCAGTAAGTCGACGGAGTATAACGGACGCCAGAACCCTAGTAATGACTTAGGTTAAATTAATCCCCTTAGGGTTTCCGCAAGATCTCCTGATACCTTCCGTGAATATGGGAACTATTATCGAGTGACCCCGGGCACAGAGGGATGGTCTCGGTTGTCCACGAAAGTTTAAAAAATTGAGTCAAAGCCTCCACTGGCGCCTTCCAATCTTTGAAAAGTGCCGCCGCTGGTCATCTGGGTCAGCAGCCTTATTACGTTTGAGAGCCACAATGCAATTGCGCACCTCAGTCTCGGTGGGTGGTTCCAAGTCCACAGACCAAGGTGCTGCATTAAAAGTTTGAGGCGGCAACACAGTAGAAGCAGGAGGCCGGCTAAATTGACCATCGAAGTGTTCCGCCCACCGATCTAACCATCAGGATTTACTGTAGATGAGTGTGCCACCTGCCCCGCTGGCAACTTCACTGATAGACAGTCGCCTGGGACCAGTGGCACGGATAAGCCTGAAGAGTTTGCGGTGTTCCTTGAAGTAAAAGCGATAACCATTTCCTTAACTTCCCTCATTAGGCCTCACGATCAGCCTTCAGACTATGTTTCAGTTTCCTACGGACATCTCTTCTAGACTTGCTGTATAAACTATCAGGAGGAATGTTCCGTCTAGCTCTTAAAAACTCCAGGGATTTCTCCGAGATCCAATATCTGTTCAATCCATATACACCCGTGCCGCATGCTACAGTACGTGCTTCATAAATTGCCTGTGAGATATCGGTCCAGCAGCTATTGAGATCTCCGGAATGGAACTACTAAGGGAGCTTTTTAATCTGGCTTGGTACTTTCGGTTTAACGATGGTATAGCCAACTTCCCAACAGCCAGTTGTTGCTGTCGGTGGGGTCGTTGCCCGCCAAAAGTAAGAACGAAACGTACCAGCATATGGTCCAAATCCAAGAATGTGTCCCAATAAAAACGACATTCCTAAATCGAACTACGCCACTCATAACTAACAGGTATGGAGTCTACGACCAGGACTGATTCGGAAAAGGTGGGTACCAACTATACCAATGACGTGCACGATGTCTGAATCTAGTGCTGGCTAAAAATAGCCTATGATCAGCGCACAGTTGTAACAGTCGCCCGTCATTATCCAAACGACGTCATACTATCCCTAACCTGCCACCTAAACAAGACTCGACCTCACCAAGGCGGCTGAACTGGACGTTCCTATCTCTGGCCAGGACAACTACGTCAGAACTATGTGCCGACCGAAGGAGAGCGGGCAGATCTGAGTAAAAGATGTCCTCGACGCCGATGTCACTACAGTCAGCTGGAGCAAAATCAGACATAACGAACAGATTTCTGAAGGTTTGGCGTCTAGAGCTGGCCTTAGTAGAACCCGCCAAGCGGACGACAGAAATCCAATCTATTAATGCGGCAACGACCGTAGTGCTGAGGGATACACCTACTCCATCTTGACCGGTAACGGCAGCCGTGGAGTCACCCAAAGTGTACAACCAGTATCGGGTAGGCAGCACGAGTGCCTTTAGTTCCATATGTCCACAAGTGTCCTGGATTCTGGTCTCCGAGGACGTTGGCTACAGTTACATGGTCAGGGCACATGGACGTAGTAAAATATATAAGGCATACAACGTCAGGTACACTGTAACGGGTATTAACTGAGTGTGTACGATCTCCGAAAATTTGATGCTTCTCAAGAGTTTGTAACTTTTATGAAACTGAGAAATGCTTTCGTAATAAGCCCGACCACATTTGATGTTTTCAGAGGACACCTTACGAAATGTTACAGACAGCAATCAATGACTTAGTTCACTTCGAACCGTCTCGAACAATACTCAAGATCCTTGGACAAACGCACTGGGCGCTCAGAAGAACCGTACTATGGATCTTGTGATGTGACCCTATGTCCTAAGAACCACTCAGGACCATGTGCAATAATCCTACATCGTCTCCGAGATGCAGCAGACATCAACATTCAGAGTCAAACTTTCGTGTGGAAACGGCCTTCTGACCATTCTGTTTTGGAGTACGGAAATTAAAAGTACCCATGTTAATTGGCACTCTTTCTCAACGCAAGGGACGATGAAAGTTTGAGAGTGAACCGTAAGGGATGTGACCTACCAGCATAGTGCTGAAACTTATCCGCAGGGAGTTTATGCTGTAGCCAATTTACCGTAAATATATGGGTTTGGAATATCGTGAGAATAATTGTGGACGGGATATTTAGGAAAGTATGGAATATGCCTATTGTACTGTGAAAATGTCTTTGTTTTAATGCGCAAGCGATGTTTATCAAGGACGCTAAGGATTTGCGCTAAATTAACGGTGAAGTATGTAACGCGGCGTGCTGTTGACGCCATTTTGGTGTTCGTTTGTGTAAGTCGTGTGCATGTCTTACTGGGCCTTTGGCTCACGTTTGTTTCTGTTATCTCCTTTTACAGGAATATCGTTGGAACCCCGTACTTCTGAGGAACGCTGTCCCCTGGTGTCTCCACGTTGCACAAAGTGGGTTTACGAGTGTATCGGGTACACGAAGCCAGAACGTCCGGCTTGCCTGTTACATTTTGGCGACCCTGCCAGGATGGTTTTAGTCAGCTTGTGTCGACGTGACCAACTGATGCTTAAACCATTACGAACTCCTGGT
>QNGE01001019.1:0-14003 GCA_008508345.1 Paragonimus westermani
CTTTTAGGATATTCCACGTCACTGTTGAGGTGAGCGGCGCCCGAGTCACAGTACCTTTTGGTCAGGCTTATGGTTGTTTTGATGATGATGATGACAAGCTGCACAAATATAGTGGGTGTACAGTAAAGTAGACGGTACACAGGCTGTCAACAATAGGATGCGACGTATGCCGCATATTTTATATATATATATATATATATATATTACATTGCACATTATTACGCCGTCCCACGTGGACCGTGTGTAGAAATTACTATCCGCTAACGTCATGTGTAACAGTCTTTAAGAATGACATTTCGTTGACCGGTTTCTACCCGAAATGCTAACAAGGAAACAGGTAGAGTATACAATTCATTTAGGTAACTAACCCACAAACGTGGTAAATCACGTTGATATTTAGTGTGCAGTACAGTGCGGTCGACCTGGACGTTCGTATCTCCGACCAGAATGACTATTTCAGAACCATGCGTCAACCGAAGAAGAGCAGCTAAATCCGAGTTAAAGGCGTCCTTGGCACGGACGTCACTGTAGTCAGTTGGAGCATAAATAGACAAAATGAAGGGATTTGTGAGGTTTTTGCATCTAGAGGTAGTCTTAACAGAATCTGTCAACCGGACGGCAATGCGGCTGCGGCCGTCGTGCTGGGGACTGTACCTACTCCAGGCTAACTGGTAACGGCAGCCGTGGAATCAACCGAAGTGTACAACCAGTATCGGGTAGACAGTGTGGGTGCTGCTAGTTCCATACATTGACTATTGCCCTAGATTCTAGTCTTTGAAATGCAGCATACATCGACATTTAACGAGTCTAGCGTTGATGCGAGAGCGGCTTGTTGACCTATCTGTTTTAGGGCGTGAACTTTGTAAGTTAGATAGTAGGAAGTTAAACATTAGTCTGCATTCTAGGTCTAAGCAAGGGACGAGGGAGATGTGAGGCTGAATTGTAGGAGATGGGACTTACCGACACAGTGTTACTGTGGTTATTTATCTGTTGTGGGACCTGCAGGGTACTTGTCAGAAACGGGGGTTTGGAGGGGCCTGAGAACTAAGTTTGATAGGGCAGTGGGGGAGCGGTCATCGGTAGCATGTTTGCGCCTATTCACCTTACTTTATACAGCAGATAGGGCGACCCGGTTCCTATTGCGAGACGGCCGATGCGGTATGGAATTGTTGGTGTTGCGACTGCTCGTCGTTATATGTGGGCTGAGGTACTGTTAGGACGCCCAGACCCAGACAAATAAACGATTAGATTTCTCAACCAGAGCCTCTGGCTCAAAATCCTGCACCACAAGGTTTCGGGTAAGTTGCTTTTCCGGAGAAAGTTGCCAACCTTTTACCAACTCCCCACCTGGAGGACCAGTAGTCTAGTTTATCTGACCCCTAGCTATTGACCTGCCTAGAGTGAGTAACTCTGGCGATGTGGTCGCCACACCGTCGAGTTTAGCCCAGCAGGTCATCGTGATATGCAAGCCGTCAGGCCNCTAGAGGTAGTCTTAACAGAATCTGTCAACCGGACGGCAATGCGGCTGCGGCCGTCGTGCTGGGGACTGTACCTACTCCAGGCTAACTGGTAACGGCAGCCGTGGAATCAACCGAAGTGTACAACCAGTATCGGGTAGACAGTGTGGGTGCTGCTAGTTCCATACATTGACTATTGCCCTAGATTCTAGTCTTTGAAATGCAGCATACATCGACATTTAACGAGTCTAGCGTTGATGCGAGAGCGGCTTGTTGACCTATCTGTTTTAGGGCGTGAACTTTGTAAGTTAGATAGTAGGAAGTTAAACATTAGTCTGCATTCTAGGTCTAAGCAAGGGACGAGGGAGATGTGAGGCTGAATTGTAGGAGATGGGACTTACCGACACAGTGTTACTGTGGTTATTTATCTGTTGTGGGACCTGCAGGGTACTTGTCAGAAACGGGGGTTTGGAGGGGCCTGAGAACTAAGTTTGATAGGGCAGTGGGGGAGCGGTCATCGGTAGCATGTTTGCGCCTATTCACCTTACTTTATACAGCAGATAGGGCGACCCGGTTCCTATTGCGAGACGGCCGATGCGGTATGGAATTGTTGGTGTTGCTAGTGCTGGTGGTGTCTGCATCTCATTGCATCCATCTTCTTGAATACATATATCACCGCCCCCATCATCAACTCATTGATCATTTTTGTTCATTTTTCCTGTTTTAGCCCATATATCAAACGAATTTTTCCATTCTTCTGCCTGGTTTCCTTGTTTGTTTTCAAAAGAATGCTATCGGCCGTTCTAAAAAAGCATCAGGCAACGCAACTGCGCCAAAAGTTACTGATTTCGTACAGAAGACAGTTAATGTCGAAAGCTGTAGATGACCTGGTTGTTGTTCTACTTCGTGCCGTAGATGAGAACGTTTGTAAGGTATGTCAACAAGTTGTTTTTGTATACTGTAAAGAAGGACCTTTTTGAACTCGTTTGGAGTTATTTATACACATCTTAAAGTGTCCTAAAGGTTGGTTGATATGTTTCATTCATTGGTAACGGATGGAAACATGCACTCGCCCAACCGTAATTATTTTCGTGTGTTCATCCGAGTTCGGAGGTTCAGTGGCGAATATGCTGAGACGATGATTGCTGTTTCGTGATCTGTTTGGTCATCCATTCTGGGTTGGTTCTCAAAACTGTTACTGTAGGACTTTTGTATACAATGGAGAGCATTGGGGTGGAAAACCTATGGTATTTTCCATATTTTTAGAACGCGTGTTGATCGTTTAAGGGTTGAGGACGATTGCTCTCGAACAGATTGGATCTTGACGCGTTGTGGATATTTACACACTTCGGTGACCTGTTCGACTTATCTGGTCCGTTTGATGATCACACTGACAGGACACATGTCAAACAGATCCAGGGGTGTAAGTCTCACAGACTGTTATCCTTGTCCTCTATACCGGGGTGTAGATGAGACTTGTTTTTTGTTCCACAGCAATAACACTAGTGCGTCTACCGTGAGTTACCCACTGCCTTGTGTTATAGGCTATTTGACTAACTGCCTTGGTTAGATCTCCAATCGTTTTTCCATCTAGTGCTAGGTGCTCTCTCAATATTCGGGACTATGTACAACAGTTGATTATTGCAATACTGTTAGTGTTACACTGTATTGGTTGCCTTATACACCCGCTCGCCCTGTTCGTTGTGTTCGGTAGGGTGAGTTGGCGAAAAGACCCCATCATTGAACTCCTATTGTTTCTTCTGACACAACTCTGAAGCATCTAACAGATCTGCTCTAGATACTAAGGCAAACAAAGCTGAGTACAGTAACACTGGCTCGGAATCTTCCGTTGTCCACACTTCACCTCCCGGTTTTACGCTGAACTCACTCGATAACAGTTTCAACGTTCAAGAGGGGAATGAGGAACTCTTTCCAAAAGCACAGAGTAATTAACTTGACTCCGTTTGCGACTGGAGCCATGGCGCACAGTAAACTCGACTGATACACTAAAGCACAGGAGGCAGATACCAAGGAAGGTTTAGCATGATGTTTTTCCCGATAGGGAAATATCAATCACATCTTCGAGCATCGCCTAGTCCTGGAACGCAGTCACACATAGTGTCGGTCAACCATTACCGTTTATTTCGGCCATATAGTTGCACTGGACTCACTGGATCAATCAACACTTCTGGCATTACACAAACACGACGTGGGTCGATTGGTTGCATGAAAGCACCATTATCGTTCTGCTCCCATGCTCCGGTTCAGGTTCGGGTCTACGGCGAATCGTCTAACAAATTCAACACTGGGAGTGACGTATATCAAGTCAGTCAAATCCCGCCATTTTTTTTATCAATTATATCATGATCAAAACATTGGGTGACCGCCTACGAAACCCATAAATTGTCGACGTAGCTCGTCTGTTCGGTGAAAGGCTAACATTTCTCAACCATTCCGACAACGAGGTATCCTTATTTACCAACTTTCACACAGCTTGGATATGTTGCGCTGTGCCGACAGTTCCGGAGTACGTTTTACATCCTGGAAGTGTAAATAGCTCTCGCATGACCATTACATTCAATTTGACCTATTTTGGGATAACGAAATTGTGGAGCTTGTCTACTGGTTTGTGTGAACGGGACGCTGTATCGGCAGCGGTGGTTGTAATGAAAATGATGTAGATGCTCGTATTTGTGATGCTTGATGTTCACTCTCAAACCGACATTCCACGACCGCTTTCGTCCTTGTTTGGACTCATCAGATAGAGAGTCTGGATGGGAGATCGAGCTGGCTGTCTTTCACGACACAAGTAAACGCTGTTATCCGCTCGGCCATCAAGAAACATTACAAACATCATTACGAGCCTTTGTGGCCATAGTCAATGCAAACTGGCAGCCACAAGTAAACTGTATCCACCCACACTAACGTACTGTAAACAAGCTACAACCCAAGTAGATGCTCGCACGTTCAGACTTATGGCGATCTTCGTCAATTCAAGGCATCACTAGAAGTATATATAAAATATTATATATATATATATATGTAATCGAAATCAAGTACAACGCTCCTGAGGAGAGCCACTTGAGGTGATTGAAACGTAGATTATTACGACTTGCTCGTAACCATATGTTATTCTCAATTTATTTATGAACAACGTGTTAAACACGATGCCCAAACTGTTTTGAGTTCATTCATACTAAATTTGGTACTTATATCTTAGAACGTTAGTCACGTATCAGATGACTGTCAATCATTGATCAGAATCGGCTCCCGAATCGGAGCTCTCGCGACTCAAAGTCGATAGCCGGAGGCTAGTCGGATTCGGAGACGTTAGCTGTGTCGTTGGGTGACTGTAAAGTTGGTAAAATTAATGAAGTGGAACAATGAAGGCCGTAGGGAAGCTGTCTCGTGGATGCCGCCTTACTCGCATTTTCCGCTTGGTTGTTTGCATGCTGAGTGTGGATACCTTGGTGTTGGATGGACGAGTTTGGACGCGGAGTTCTTTTTCTCTTCCTTCATTTACCGTATGAGGTTTAAATTGTATTTTACTGTATTGCATTACAGTGGAACGTTGAGGTCAGTTCTGGTGCATTGTTATGTACAGTTGACCCTTCTGTGATCGCGTGCGGTCCATCCGTTAGCGCTTTATTTTGGGGGCGCTTGTTGCCTGTTTAACTGCGTTCGAGTAGCTCTGTTGATATCGAGGTTCTTACTCCCATCCCAACCTGTGAACGTACTTAGTGGTCCGTACCTCTGGGGTGGTTTCAACATTGTAAGTTTCCTCCGAAAGCTTTACTCACTGGAGAAGGACCATCGCCTGTTTTTCAGTTGTTGGGACTTTGTGTTGAATGCCGGTTCAGGTGAAACGGTGGTTTCCTCTGCAAATTTTTGGGGAAATCTACTCAAAAGTGGACTCAAAAAGGACGAAGCATGTAGGAGGCAATAATCCCTAATGCTCTGGCAGATTAACGACGGGCCTAGATTAAGCTATCTGGTGGGCATTCACTTTGTTTTCTTCATTCATACGTCACTTCTTTAACCCGGTTAAAGAGGTTCTCAATAAATTCGACTGCAGACTCGGGAGGGTTTATCGAGACGACAGATCATATGATTAAAACTTCCCTAATATTCTCCGCATTAAACCCATCGACCAGCACCTCACTGCTTCAGGCTCTCAAGGTCTAACGGCAACGACCTGTTGCGCACATTTAAAATGTTACGTTTGTTTATACTACCAAGCGGTTAGAGGTTGATATTTAAGGTATCAAGCGTTTAATCACTTCACGCGATGACGTCCTCAGTGAGTAAGAGTCTGAGCGGTCAAACCCCTCATTTAATGTAACCTAATTGCCAGGTTCAACGAACTATCAGATACTTAGACCACCAACTTTGTCTACCAGCGCCATCGCTGTCGCCAACAGTCAAAAGATTTGGTGGTCAGACATAAAAGACGAATGAAATGTGTGAGATTGAGGGTAATGTTTCTCTTACCTAAGGATGCCAAACGTAAGATCGTAGGAGATCGAAACTCATTGACCTCTCACCGCCACTTTTAATCCACACAAAACTGGAAACCATTTAAAAAAAATTATTTACCTGTACGCTGGTAAAGATTGATAAAAATAGGCATTTGCTGTTTCTTACCGCTTACTGTTCGGTTCTTGAACGACGACTATTCTCTTCTAAAGATCTCCCTTGGTTCTCAAACGCTAGGAAGTTCTCTGGTTACAAACCTTTCTAATGGAATTTTATCACACTAATGTTGAATCACCCATATGTTTGGTATTTGTTGGTTTCGAATTTTGTTCTATTTCGTGAACATGCAACTTATACACTAGCTGTCTGTTTTTAAAGGGTCATCATTTATTTAAATTCAACCTGCGTTAACATTCCGTTTGTCCATGCTCTCGTTGCCTGTTGGTTTCGGTATGCGTCATAGTCCTTCATTACTATGTACAAAGCCTTCAGGATATATTGTCACTGGCAAACAAATGATCTGTCGTAGACTTGAACTTGAGCTGTAGTCGCAACCAAACAATCTTTCTTGTGGCATACGGAAGCATTGGGCCAGTGTCTCTTCCTGAGAGTTATATACAATGTTTTCTGTAGTAATGTTAATTCATATGAGCCGTGAATAGGCATTACTGACGCGGTCGGTCAAAAACATTGGCCTGACCGTCCAAGCTGGACAAATCGGTTTTAATTTTGACAAACTGACAGCATCACCTTAGCCAACTTAATTTTTTAGTTTTATTGTACTGAAATTAATGTGAAGGGATTGGATTGGACAAACGCATCGATACGAAGTCAACCATTGAGTCGCAGAAGGCTACGACCAATCAGTGTCGAAAACGCGAACAGACTGGTATGTCAATGCGGGGACTAATCAGCATGGCACGCTGGCCCAGCATCGGATTTTGTTATAACGAGCACCGGAGCAAAACAAATTGTTCCAGTTCGTCACGCGTTAAAACAAACGAGCTGCAAGCGGAGTCAAGCCGACCAATGAGAAAGCACCAATTGCAATTCTTCATTTTACTGATGCATCTAGTCTATAAAATAACCAATAGAAACTCGATAAACTGAGATTTGCTTTGTGCCACGTAGACTGACTTTTGCTTTCGTTCCTGAGGGTAGCGACTTTCAGCGTGGTGTCAGAAGAGAAGAAAACCGCAGTTGACAAAAGGAACACCACGACGAACCCATTGACGATTGTTTCGCCGGAACCGCTGGATGTGAACAGCACGAACAGACTTGCGGACAACTAGTGTTTATGGAAAGAAAAGTATAAAGACTTTTACTTGTTGGCCAATCTTACGGAGACCGGTAAAGAATATCAGCTGGCTGTGTTTCGACATGCAATCGAAAGTGGGGGAAGACAAATTCTGGGAAATTTAACCTTCAAGGACGAAGAGGACAACGAGGAACCGAACGTGATCATTCGAAAAATGGAGGAATGTTGTTTGGGACAAAAAAACGAAACGTTCGAACGCTTTCAGTTTTTTGAGAGGAATGGGCAGGCTGGAGGGACGATAAATCAGTATGTTACCGTTTTGAAGAAAATTGCCAGATCGTGCAATTTCTGCAAGTGCATAGGAGAGCCTCTCATCCAAGACAGAATGGTCATCGGTATTCAGAATTCCGTTATGATGAAGAGACTGTTGAACATCCCAAAGTTGACGCTAGCTCAGTGCATCGATATCTGCAATAGCGAAGAGGCCACGAAACAAAAGATGACATCTTTGAACGCAGATCACGGCCTGATAGTAAACGCTATAGACAGAGACAAAGAACGATTCTTGATGATTTCTTGCCAGTTCTGCGGTGGCAGACATCTTCGTCAGAAAGAAAAGTGTCCAGCATTTGGAAAGACGTGCGTGATGTGCCGGAAAAAGAACCATTTCGCCAGACAGTGTAGATCGCCTACGGCCGGTCGGATCGACGAAGATGAAAGCGAAGTGATAAACCGGCTCAACGGATCAAGAGGACAGAAAGGAATCTACGCACAATTGCTCATAGATGATACAGGAAGGAAATGCCAGCTAGACTCCGGTGCATCAGTCAATGTCATATCATCAGGCTGCATCAAGGAGGCCAACATGCGCGAATCAAATGCACAGCTGAAAATGTGGAATGGTGCAACAACAAACGTTGACGGAGTTGCGACCCTGCCGGTCACGAATTCGAAGAATGGGAAGATTTAGACGCTTGTTTTTTTTGTGGTTGATCGGGATTCAACGCCCATTTTGGGTGTTGATGCCGTTCAGTCGATGGGTTTCGTCACCGTTAATCGCGATGAATCTCTACATAAATTAGCCGATTTCGATGTTCTTGACCAGCATTCATGTGTTTTTGACTCGACTTTCGGTCATATGCCAGGCGCTGTTAGTTTATCGGTGGTTAGCGATGCCGTCCCTGTTGCGTTACCTGTTCGAGGGATTCCGTTGACCATACGAGATAAGTGCAAAGCGGAATTAGACGGACTAGTTCGAATTAACGTGATTGCTCCAGTAGAGGAGCCGACTGATTGGGTCAGTCAGATTGTTGTAACTTTAAAAAAAGTCAGGTGACATCCGTTTGTGTATCGATCCCAAGCCACTGAATAAGGTACTTCGAAGAGAATATTACCGTCTACCAACCACCGATGACATTCTACCAGAGCTGGGTCAAGCCGTATTTTCCACAAAGGTAGACCTATCCTCGGCTTTTTGGCAATTAGAACTTGACGAACAGTCCAGTTACTTTGCCACATTTGGAACCCCCTTTGGAGGTTTTCGTTGGTTGCATTTGCCTTTCGGACGGAAGGTTTCCAGCGAAATTTGTCAAAAACGTTTAATCCAGACACTTGAAAGAAGTCACATGTGTTGCAGATGACGTGCTAATTTTTGGAAAAACTTTGGAGGATCATGACAAACCTGGAGGAATTTTCGAAGCGCTGTGTCGATCGAGGAATTCGCCTGTCGAGCAACAAAGTGGCTTTACGAGAAAAATAGGTTACTTTTCACGGACATTTGCTGACATCAAGCGAACTCAAGGTAGATCCAGAGAAGATGAAGGCTATATTCACATTGCCAGCTCCTGAAGATATGAAAGCAGTATAACGACTGAATGGTATGGTCAATTATCTGAGTCGGTTTCTTCCAAACCTACCCGACATGATGCATCTAATCCTCATGTTGATCCATAAAGGAGTGCCATGGAAATGGGAGGAGGAACAGCAGACAGCACTCGGTAAAATCAGACGAGTTATTACCGAGGCCCCTATATTGAACTACTACAATTCAGCATTATCTCTGGTCATTCAATGTGATAGCAGTGAAACTGGTCTGGGGGCGGTATTATTACAAAACGGAAGACGAGTGGACTACCGAAGCCGGAGTCTTTCGCATGCTGAGCAAAACTATGCGCAAATTGAGAAGGAAATGCTGGCTGTGATATTCGGTCGGAAAACAATAGTTCACAGAGAATACTAATCAGAATGCAAAAATATGACGTCGAATTGATCCATCAGCCGGGGATTCAGATGCACATAGCTGCCACTTTGTCCAGTGCTTGCGAAAAAAGATTCCTCCTGTGAAGAGCCTCATTTTGACATCATTGCGGCGATGGATTACACTATGACGGAAACCGCAATAATAACCGACCTAATAGAAGCAATGGCACAGGACGCCACGTTACAACGTCTGGCTGAAACAGTTAGAAACAGGTGGCCACACGATAAGGGAAAGTTGCCCGAGGAATTAACAGTCTTCTTTAGTGACCGCGATCAATTTATCCAGGAAGACGGCTTAATATTCATGGGAGAAAGAGTCGCAATTCCAGGGATATTTCAGCGGAAGATGTTAGAGCACGTTCACTTGGCACATACGGGAGTGAACAGCTGTATCCCTAGGGCAAAGGAGCTTTTCTATTGGTCTCAGATGTCGAGTTCCATAAGGGACTACATACAGAGCTCTAATGCATTTCGGGCTGTTGACTCGAAGCAAACCAATGAAACGATGTTGGTGCGTCAAATCCCTCAAAGGCCCCGGCAAATATTATCGGCGGACATTTTTGCATTCAACAATAGCCAATACTTGGTGATAATAGACCATTTCAGCGATTTCTACGAGTTAGAATGGCTGAGTTTCACTACTTCCAGCGCGGTCGTTAATAAACTCCGAACTCAATTTGCGCGCTAGGGTATGCCGGAGGTCTTCTTTTCCTGACATAATATCGGGTCAATCAGCCTGATTCCGATATACCCGGCAGTACAAAGTGTTCTAATTCGGACAGCTTTTGATGGGTTGCCTGGCACGCGATGTACCACTTTGAAAGCTTTGTCAGTTTTCACCTGGTGCCCGCTTTCAACGAGATGAGCGAGAATAGCGCTGTTGACCGGTCGTGATTCCCCGTGTTCCAGCCATCGTGGATGGTGGATGGTGTTCTCGGATTCGTTTCGAAAGCTGTCTTGACGTTCGACCAATATAACCTGCTCCAAAGGAACAAGTGAATAAGTAGATACACATAGATGAGGTCTGAACTGTCAGTCTATCTTTGTTATAAAACCTGAGAATGGGGGATGCAGAGAATTGAATACGGAGCTCAGCAGATTGTCTGGTTGAGCCCATTTGTCAGCCATTCTTCGGCACTATCACCTTTAAACGGCACTCGAATGAACACGGGTTTCTTTCTTACCTCATGCACTTCAGGTTTAGGTGATATTCTGACCATGTTTCTGGTGACAAATCGTTCCGGGTAGCCGTTATCGTGAAGTACGTTCTTTATGAATTCGAGTTCATTTTCTAACGTATCCGCTGAACAGATTTTGTATGCTCTATCAGTCAGACAGCGCACCAGATTCCTCTTCTGTTTTAGGGGTACAAAACTGTGAAAGTTGGTGTACTGACCTGTCCATGTACTCTTGCGATGAACCCTACGCTGAATAGTTCCGTCCATTTGTCGATACAAACGAACATATAAGAAAGATCTCATTTTCGGTCTCCTCCTCAAGTGTAAACTTAACTGACTGGTGAGTGCGATTGAATGTGTCGCGTACCGCGTATATATGACTATCCGAATTGACTACGATAAATATATTGTCTACATATCGATGGTATTGACTTAAACGGCTTATGGTGGATTGAAGCGCGGTGCTTTCAAGCTTTCCCACGAATATATCGGCCAGAAGGGGTCCGAGCGGGGATCCCATTGCTACGCCATCTTTCTGCCGATACAACACACCGTTGAACATCAGTTGTATATTAAAAGTGCAACGGAGCAGAAGTTCTTTCAATTTCAATGGTGGTAACCCGATGTCGATTTCGCTCTCAGACACGTTGTCACAGATAAAATTGACAGTTTCTAGCAACGGTACGTTTGTGAATAAAGACACTACGTCCAATGAGCATGATTTCTGTGGTCTTGTTAACGTTCTGTATGCAATCAACAAATTCAAACGTATCGCGTAGACTGAGCGGGGCAATCACCTTTCGGACGGGTTCCAGCAATTTCACTAGCCACCTTACCGTTGAATGTTAAGGCGAATTCATCATATCAAGTATTGGACGAACCGGTACACCAGGTTTGTGGACTTTTGGTAGTCCATAGAGACGAGTTGTAGTAGAACCCTGTGGTCGTAGCTGCTCATAAGTCGCGGGGATTATCAGCTTCTCGTCCTTTGATGACTTAAGACACTTAGTGATCTGATGTTCGTCATACTCGGTTTTGTCCCTTTCGATGGCAACTCTACGAAATTTAGTCTGGTCTGCAGGAATATCATTCACTTTCTCGATCTAATCGCTTCTGTTCAGGATGACAATTCCAGCTTCTTTATCTGGTTTGCTGAGGAGGATATCAGGATTCTGTTGAAGCATCCTCAATGAGTCTATGTGCCCCTTAGTTAAGGGCCCTCTCAGCCTCGATTTACGTTTACGGTTTATTCAGACGCTGCATCTACCATGGCCAAAAATCCTTCGGATCGATGGCCAACCGGCGCGGTCAAACCAATGGACAAGCGTGACGTAACCGACCAATCAAACCATCGCCAATTGACTGGCCAGTGACCTCGCTTCTCTGTAATAAGTCTGATCGATATCTCGATTTAACTCTACTAACTCCTTATATAATTGTACCGGCCTGAAGATGAACTACCGATATATGTCTTTATTCTCATTATCGTAATGGGCATATTTGGAACGTCTTCTTTTCTGACAACAGACCACGGTCAAATGGTAAAGCCGAAGCGGCGGTCAAAATGGCAAAGCGACTGCTGCAACTGACCCAATTATCCGGAAATGATCCATATTTAATGTTATTGAAGAAACGAAACTATGTCCCTCAGCTCTGCTGAAAGAATGTTAGAGAGAAGAACACGCACGCATTCGCCGATAATAGAACCACTAAAACCCCAGTCATCAAACGTAACTGAAGTGCATGATGATTTGAGGTGACGAATGCTAACCCAATAGCGATACCACGACAAAGGAGCCGGAGACCTGCCGTTTCTACAGGTAGGCGACAAGGTATGGGTACGGTGCGTTCCAGAAAACCCACGACGATGGATAGGAGTGGTGGTGAGGTACTGCGGTTATCGGTCATACGAAATAGATTCCGGAGGGGTATTGAAGAGGAGGAATCGGGTGCATTTGAGAAAACAAGTTACACCGAATGAAGAGCTCCTCCTCAAGGAGAAGAAAGTATTATCACGAACCAGGAGTGGATTATGCTACGAAAAAAAGGAAAATTGTAAAGGGATTGGATTGGACAAACGCATCGATACGAAGTCAACCATTGATTCGCAGAAGGCTACGACCAATCAGTGTCGAAAACGCGAACAGACTGGTATGTCATCGCAGGGACCAATCAGCACGGCACGCTGCTCCAGCATCGAATTTTATCATTATCATCATCATAACAGACATAAGCCTGACCAAAAGGTACTGTGGCTCGGGCGTCGCTCACCTCAACAGTGACGTGGAATATCCTAAAAGGAAAGAGTACTGCGAAGGACAATAAAGATTGAAGAAGACTAAATGGAAGAACTAGAAATGGTATGGATACAGGTACGCCATTGACTACGACACATCGCCATCTCGGATAGCGTCTCTAACCAGCGGTTTGAGTGATCATGAGGACCCCAGCCAGGCAGGCGATGCCTGCCCACTTTGGTCATTGGAGCAGTCAAGGTCTTCATATTTCGTGACCACGTTGTTGCTTGACCACCACGCGGTTTTACCCAACTGTTGGTGGCCTCAATATATAATGCCCGGTACGGTAAACGCCCAGCTGGCATACGGAGCACGTGACCCAACCATCGCAAGCTATGCAACGTATTTAGTTGACCAATTGATCGCGCATCTCGAGCGTTCCGGAATACGCGCCGGCGAACTTCCACATTGCTCACGCGATCAACCCACTTAATGTGGGCCAATTGACGGAGACAACGATGGTCAAACACAGTAAGCTTGTTGATATCTTGCTTGCGAACAGGCCACGTTTCCGAACCATACAGCAAAATGGAACGCACACAGGCATTATAGACCCTTCCTTTCAGCGACAACCGAACGTCTTTTCGACGTCACAGATGACGTAGTTTGGAAAAGGCAACTCGTGTCTTTGCTATCCTCGCTGATATCTCATCAGCAATATTACAGGCTGACGAGATAGTGCTACCTAAGTATGTGAAACTGGCCACAGTCCCAAGCAGATTACCTGCAATAAAGAAAGTAGGGGGTGGAAATGCCCCAGTCTTGAAGCAGCACTTTGCACTTTGAAGGTGCGAAGCGCATTCCATACAGACCAGCCGGGTCACTCACCTTGTTCAGCATGATGTGCATGTCTTCGGCAAAGGGGCTAAATAAGACAATGTCGTCCGCGTACTCCAGATCGGTCAATCTAGTGCCAGGAAGAAGCTCAACACCAAGCCCACTGGATTCGCGAAGCGCTCCCTCCAGAATGTCGTCCATGACAAAATTGAACAGGAAGGGGGAAATTGGACACCCCTGACGAACACCACTAGAAGTGATGAACGCTCGAGACAGTTGTCCATAAACTCTCACCCTGCTT
>QNGE01001019.1:15968-128293 GCA_008508345.1 Paragonimus westermani
AGTAGTGCGACATACAATCCTATGAGTGTAACTGCTTTTCGTCTGACTGCTCCCCTTTGGCCTGTCTGACAAGGTTGCACCTGGAAGGACCGGAGTCCTAGTCAGCATAGCCCGCCGGATCAAAACAGTATAGGTCTGGGGATTTTGTTATAACGAGCACCGGAGCAAAACAAATTGTTCCAGTTCGTCACGCGTTAAAACAAACGAGCTGCAAGCGGAGTCGAGCCGACCAATGAGAAAGCGAAATCGTCAGCACCTATTGCAATTCTTCATTTTACTGATGCGTCTAGTCTATAAAATAACCAATAGAAACTCGATAAACTGAGATTTGCTTTGTGCCACGTAGACTGACTTTTGCTTTCGTTCCGGAAGGTAGCGTTTCTCAACAGTTAGTTTCATGATTGAATGCACTTGTAAACCTATAGGCTGAAACTCTCACGGTAACAAGTGCACGAGGCCACCTTGTCATCACCATGCACAGGTGGTTTTTCCCGTCGATACAATCTGATGTGTATAGGTTTGTATTTCGCCTCTGGTGTATGAGCGCGATGTGCATGCAGAACATTGTCGTTGTACACGATTTGCTAACGGATGGGTCTTTTTTCTACTCTGCTCACTCTGGTGTACAGGCTTATCATAACCAGCGTCGACTGAATACGGAAATCAAACAGTTAATTGCGAAGGTTCAAGTCTACAGCCAGCAGGTTAAGGAATGGCTCAAATCGGTAGATGACTTTAACAAGGCTTTCAAGGAGCTTGGTGATGTGGAAAACTGGACCGCTCGGATGGAACGCGAGACGCTCATACTAGACGGTTGTTTACGGTTGGCCCTGAATCATTCACCGTACGTGAAAATGACAGGCGCACACAGCATCTTTCCCTTCCCTTGATTCCGGTTTTGTCTATACTGTTGCCGTTTTTGGGTTGTTGACTTTTGGAGCGCCGTATGTCCACGTTATACACCACCTTCGTCTACTGCATATCACTACGTGCTTTCCTCCATCTTTTCCGATTCAGCCTGCCTAGTGTGCATACTAGTAATCATTATCACTGTGATAATAGACGTTTGAAAACTGTCCAGTTTTGAAAATCCATTCACTTCAATGTGACTTCTCAGTTACAATTTTTTGATCAGACATACAGCTTCATTTCGAGCGTTTGCGAAATTTGATATCCTTCTCACAATGTGGCGGTTTACGTGCCATTTTTGCAGCATATCGGTTTGGTATTTCAAAACGAGTCCTGCTATCCTAATGAGTATGCTGGTTTGTGTGAGCCTGTTAGCTCGACGGATTGTACAATCAGTTTGAAGTGGCTTGCAACCAAACGGGGAACAGCTATGTGCCCACGTCTGTGAAGAGTCGCATCCCCTAGGGTCGGGCAACTGTAACCTTCCAAAATCAGCAGCAGAGAGCAATAGATCAGTGGTTCTCACTGATGCTTCACTGCCACACAACCATGAAGACGGGAAAAAACAAACCATATACGGGTTGAATAGAAAAAGAATGCGAGGAGAAGGAACCTAACTAGTAAAATTGTCTACGTCTATATGCAAACATTCAAAATCAAGATACGTACCCCTTGCAAACAAACAACCAAGCTGTAAGTGAAAGTAAGGCATCATCAGCAAGGCAGCTTCCTTACGGCTTTCACTGCCTCACGTCATTAAATTAACTCACTTCACAGACAACTCGGCTAAACAATGACAACTTTCACGCCACTGGGTTCGATTAGCCACCATCTTACCTAAAGTCTCCAACCACCGACTCTGTGAGTCACCAGGGCCCCAGCCTTGGAGACGAACCCCAGCTACAGTGACCAGGCCCTTCGTGAGCGATTTCATTTCTCTACGCCAGGTCATTACCTGCCCGCCTCGAACCTAGCGCTAGTCGGCCGCAGTAGCGGCCAAGAGTGCTCAGTGTGGTAGACGACTAACTGGCCTCTTTAATACACGACCTAACTATCTGAGTCTACATACATGTAAGGATTGAGCAAAAGACCTCGTTTGACAATCACTAGCGAATACCCGCTTCCTAACCTCCTGGTTGACTACTCGTTGGTGCCACTCGATGCGAGCGATTGAACGCAGACGTTGGTGGCCGAATATCTGAAGACGGTTCACGTTTTCTACCGTGAGGGGCCTACCTTAAAATACAACAGTCCTCACTCTTGTCTTACATACGCGACCCTTAAGCTTCAGTGAGATAGCCTCTGTTGCCAGAGGTGTCCTAGGTTAGTGAATGCCACCCCAGCTACCGAGATACGCGCTTCTGTTTTATTCCCTACACCTCCGCCGCCGCTAATTCAACTCACATAAACCGGTCAATAACGTCTATGAGCACATTATATAACAGTAAATCTACGTAATCACGACAGTCCTGCAGAAGCACTGCATTTTGAGGCTGCAAAACGCATTCTGGAGTATTTAGCAAAACGCGAAGTAGCGTCTAGCATTGTTTGTGCTGCTTGAAGGTTGTCAAACATCAACACCTTGTTAGCATAATCAAGATCAGTCAGCCTTCCATCACATAGGATGCTCATGCCGGCATCTTGTGAGTGTCGGAGACAGTCCTGCATTATTTCGTCTATGACAAAATTGAGGAAGTGGTGAAGTTAGACAGCCTTTACGTTCGCCGCTTATGGTGTTGAAACCGTTAGACAGTTCACCGTAAACCCTAATCTGAGCTGAAATATGGGAATAAAGAGCCGACTGTTTGTTCACACACTTGGTTGGCACACCCCTGCGTTTAAGCGACTCTAAGAGTGTAGATCGATCCACCGAATCAAACGTACCTTCATAGTCGAGAAATACGGCAGTTCTTAGCTGACGGTACATATGACCAGAATTTGACGAAGGGTTAAAATGTGATCAATACATCCCCGCCTGGGGCGAAACCCTGCCTGCTCTTCCCTAATGTTTGCCCTCTGGGCTGCAGTGAGTCGACGAAGTTTAGTGGATACCAGAACCCTAGTAACGGCTGGAGTCAAACCAATTCCCCGATGGTTTTCGCAAGAGTCCTTGCTGCCTTTCTTGAATATGGGAACTACTATCGAGTAACACCATCAAGAGGTGGTCTCCATCGTCCACACAAGTTGAAACAACCGAGTCAATGCTTCCACTAGCGCCCCCCACCTTCTTTGAAAAGTGCCGACACGGGTTCATCTGGGCCAGCAGGCCTAGCACGTTTGAGAGCCGAAATGCCATTGTGGACCTCAGTCTTAGTGGATGATTCCAAAATTCTACCATTCAGAGTGCTACATTACAAGTTGTGGCTGCAGCACAGTAGGAACAGGAGGCCAACCAACTTGACCCTCAAAGTGTTCCGCCCGCCGCTCTAATCTCCATTTCCTTAACTTTCACTGTCAACCCAGCCTCACGATCAGCATTTAGACTACTTTTCAGCTTCCTATGGATGTCTCTCCTAAACTTATATGAACTGTCAGGAGGAATGTTCCATCTGGCTTCTAACAACTCTGGGGATTTCTTCGAGACCCGATGTTTGTTCATCTCATGTACCCCCGTGCAGCATGCCACTGTATCTGCCTTATGCGTGCCCTGTGAGATCTGAGTCCAGCAGCTATTAGGATCTTTGGGGTGAGAACTTCTGAGCCTGATTTCTAAGCTGGTTTGGTGCTTATGCTTCACTGATGGTATAGCCAGTTTCTCAGCGACCATTTGTTGCTGTCGGTGGGGTCGTTGCTTAGCGAAAACAAGAACGAAGTGGTAACGTACCAACGCGTGATCCGGATCCAAGTATGTGTTCCACTAGGAACGACAGTCGTGCATGATGAATGACAACTGTGTGGTCTAACTGAGACCAGGCCTCATTTAGAGAAGGGGGCGCCAAATGTAACAGTGGTGCGCACGATGTCTAAAACTAGTACTGGTTAAAATAGCTTGTACTCAGCGCACAATTGCAACAGCCGACCGATGTGATGCTATCCCAAACCTGCCACCTAAACGACACTCGGCTTCACCGAGGCGGTCGACCTGGACGTTCGTATCTCCGACCAGAATGACTATTTCAGAACCATGCGTCAACCGAAGAAGAGCAGCTAAATCCGAGTTAAAGGCGTCCTTGGCACGGACGTCACTGTAGTCAGTTGGAGCATAAATAGACAAAATGAAGGGATTTGTGAGGTTTTTGCATCTAGAGGTAGTCTTAACAGAATCTGTCAACCGGACGGCAATGCGGCTGCGGCCGTCGTGCTGGGGACTGTACCTACTCCAGGCTAACTGGTAACGGCAGCCGTGGAATCAACCGAAGTGTACAACCAGTATCGGGTAGACAGTGTGGGTGCTGCTAGTTCCATACATTGACTATTGCCCTAGATTCTAGTCTTTGAAATGCAGCATACATCGACATTTAACGAGTCTAGCGTTGATGCGAGAGCGGCTTGTTGACCTATCTGTTTTAGGGCGTGAACTTTGTAAGTTAGATAGTAGGAAGTTAAACATTAGTCTGCATTCTAGGTCTAAGCAAGGGACGAGGGAGATGTGAGGCTGAATTGTAGGAGATGGGACTTACCGACACAGTGTTACTGTGGTTATTTATCTGTTGTGGGACCTGCAGGGTACTTGTCAGAAACGGGGGTTTGGAGGGGCCTGAGAACTAAGTTTGATAGGGCAGTGGGGGAGCGGTCATCGGTAGCATGTTTGCGCCTATTCACCTTACTTTATACAGCAGATAGGGCGACCCGGTTCCTATTGCGAGACGGCCGATGCGGTATGGAATTGTTGGTGTTGCGACTGCTCGTCGTTATATGTGGGCTGAGGTACTGTTAGGACGCCCAGACCCAGACAAATAAACGATTAGATTTCTCAACCAGAGCCTCTGGCTCAAAATCCTGCACCACAAGGTTTCGGGTAAGTTGCTTTTCCGGAGAAAGTTGCCAACCTTTTACCAACTCCCCACCTGGAGGACCAGTAGTCTAGTTTATCTGACCCCTAGCTATTGACCTGCCTAGAGTGAGTAACTCTGGCGATGTGGTCGCCACACCGTCGAGTTTAGCCCAGCAGGTCATCGTGATATGCAAGCCGTCAGGCCACGTCACTGTCTAGTCTCGTTGTGACGTGGGACATTCTAAGAAGTTAATACACACGACTTATGGTGAAATTAATTTGTCTGCCTACTACTTACTACGCAAATTTAAGTTCATTTGAACGGTGTTTTTATAGAGCTGCATTGCTCAGGAACCCAGCAAGTTTGTAATTCCACTCAACCTTTTGGAATGCCGTCTCCACCCGCCCAAATGGCGTTAAACTTGAGGTTGGTCCATTTTAATGATTAGGATTGTTTGGACCGTTGTTAGGTGACGTATTGTATGCAAAAAAAACTTTGAAACAGATCAGTTGCTAATCCTAACGAGCAGTTGCCAACGCCGTAGGACTCCGTCTTATGATACGGGAACGCCCGAAAACGCCCATAGAACGTCCAAGTAGTTCGTGTTTGTCTTGTAGCTTCGTTTCCGCTTCTTGCTGTACAACCGGTCATCAGCTGTGTTCTACCGGAACACAACCTTTACGCAAAGTGGAATTAGCTGTCGCTTGCTAACTCACTGGTCTCGCGAACAAAAAGAAAATGAAACAAATGGTAGTGGTTAATCCTGTAGATAAGTGCGAATAAAGCACAAATATATTCATTACATGTCAGCTCAATTTGGTCTCCTCAGTGCGCATATGCGTTCCTCTGAGGTAGAGTCAAAGATTCATGGACGGTGCAGGTTGCTTTTTCAAGTGTTACAAATGATATTAACTTTCTTGCGGCGACGTCATACGGCACGTTTTGCTGCGTATTCCTTCGCTTCTCGACAGTTACGAAAAATTAACAACAGCCTTAAGGGCTCAGTACGTGAATCGCCCACAGAGTCAACCGCCAGTTGGACGTTGAAAGACTCAGGATTCTGCCGTAGTCTGCACAGGTTCCCCAAGCCGTAGATACTGTAGTGCGAGCACGTTTACCAAGTGATACGCAAGTTCGTAAGCAGTGAATTGTAGTGGAACTCTTAACGATGATAGCTTGAGTACGCACTAACAAATAACGATATCTCAAAGATAGTCAATGAAAAGGTCAAGTCAATGGATTGGATCTTTATTGTTGAGATTTTGGTGTACAAGCTTAATGCAGTAGCGCTCGTCTGGACCGTGTCCTGTCCTGTTCGGTGGCAGTCAGTTGTCTGGTGCATTTGTGTTCCGATCCGGGTCCGATCGCGTCATGCATGCTTGTGTATCGACCGCACGGAATCACATCCAATTGGAGCGTTCCAATTGGCTCAGTGCGCAGATGGTGACTACGCGTGTGCGTGCGCTCGGGTATGGAAGAGATCTGTCGGGCCGGTGAACGGGCATATGCAGGTTGGGGCAATGAGCGTCACTTAGACTAGTCGGCTTGTCAAGTGATAGGACGCTTGAGAGGGCGAGACGAGGGCTACATAGCCTCCCACCAGCTGTGAGGTTATGGTGAAACAGCGACCACAAGTCGATCCGGAAAACGCACTGATCGACCGGATTTAGTCTTGTACGAACTTGTTTCAGGTAGCGTGTGCGTGTCAGTCGGAGTAGATTCCTCCAGTAGTCGAGCTGGGATGAGACGGTCGATGGATATGTTGTTGCGAGATGCACCGACGTCCAACGTGTAATGTTTGTTCGAGCGATTTAGAACACGATACGGGCCTTTGTACGCTGGTTGTAGGGATTCGTGGAGCTTATCACAACGGACAAATACGTGCGAACAGTCGGTCAGTTTGTTAGGATAATTAGTAGGTCTGCTCTGTAGTCGTGGTGGTTGATAAGTTAACTTGGACATGAAATGCTGCAGGCGACTCACGTAGTTTGTCGGATCAGGAGAGGTTGCCTTGTCCGAATAGGTTAGCAGCTGACCAGGTAAACGCAAGCTGGTGCCGTAGGTAAGTTGTGCTGGGGAACATTGACTGTCAGCACGAACAGAGTTGCGTAATCCAAGAAGCACAAGTGGTAGTTGATCAAACCAAGCGGTTGATTCTAGTTTGGTAGTCAGAGCAGCCTTTAATGTCCGGTGAAATCTCTCGACCATTCCGTTGGATTGTGGATGGTACGCTGTGGTACGAATCCGTTGAATTCCAAGGAGTCGTGTGAGTTGTTCAAATAAATGAGATTCGAACTGGGAGCCGCGGTCCGTAGTTATAGTGGATGGTATGCCAAAGCGTGAAATCCATCCGACTACGAATGCTGTTGCCAGGGTTTGAGTAGTGGTGTCACAGATCGGAAAAACTTCAGGCCACCGAGTAAATCTGTCGATACACGTAAGGAGATAACGGAAACCTTTCGATGGCGGCAGGGGTCCAACAACGTCAATGTGCACGTGATCGAAGCGAGCATCAGGAGGCGGAAATGTTCCAAGTGGTGTGACGGTATGACGATGGATTTTCGACTGTTGACAAGCCAAGCAGCAACGCGTCCAATCGCCGATATCTTTGTTCATACTGAACCAAACGAATCGTTCAGAAATGAGTTTCCTGGATGCTTTGACTCCTGGATGTGACATGTTGTGGAGAGCATCGAAAACAGTTTTGCGCATTTCTTTTGGAACGATAGGTCTCGGTGATCCCGTAGAAAAATCACAGAGAAGTAATACTCCCTTATGTGTTATTTGCTGGGTTTTCATTAAACTCTTGTGCGTATCTGTGTCAGGATCACTAGCTTGTAGTTTAGCCATAAGCACAAAATCGATGGAGCTGTCGAGTGAAAGGTTTGCCAGTTGGACTCTCGATAGAGCGTCGGCTACCGTGTTTTGTTCTCCCGTGACGTATCGGAGGTCCGATGTATACTGGGAAATATAGTCCAAGTGGCGTAACTCCCGTGGTGAATAACGATCAGGTTTGGCCGATAGGGCATACGTTAATGGTTTGTGGTCAGTGAAAACACAAAATGTACGTCCTTCAACAAAATGGCGGAAATGTTTAATAGCCAAGTAGATTGCCAATAGTTCACGGCTGAACGTGCTGTAACGAGTTTGTGCTGGCTGCAAAGATTTGGAGAAAAACGAGATAGGTTGCCACTTGTTATCAACCAATTGCTGAAGTACAGCTCCAACAGCCAAATTTGACGCATCAGTAGTGATACTGATAGGGGCGGAGGCATCCAAGTGATGAATGGATGTTGCCTGTGCAAGCATCTGTTTTATTGAGTTAAACGAATTGATTGATGTCTCAGATAATTCCAAGAGTTTATTCCGTTTGGAACTCAACAAATCAGTCAGTGGCTTCAGTGTGTCAGCAAGGTTAGGCAGGAAACGGCGGTAGTAATTAACCATACCAATAAAACGACTGAGCTGACGTACCGAAGTGGGTTGAGGAAATTCTTTGATGGCGGTCACATTGGAGGCAAGCGGGTGTACTCCAGTTGAGTTGATATGATGTCCAAGGATGTCCAGTGATGACACTCCTAACTGACACTTGGAAGGGTTGATGACAATACCAAAATCGTTCAAGCGTTGAAAAACTTGGAACAAATGTGTGCGGTGTTCCTCGGGACTGGAGCTGGCGATTAGAATGTCATCGATGTATGGATGTGCGAAGTCTAAACCACGTAGCACCTCGTCTATCAGACGTTGGAAAGTTTGTGTTGCATTTCTTAGCCCAAATGGCATTCGTAAGAATTCAAACAATCCAAATGGTGTAGTGATTGCAGTTTTGGGAATGTCTTCTTCTGCTACGGGAATTTGATGGTAAGCCCGTATCAGATCGACCTTAGAGAATATGGTCTTGCCGTGCAGATTAGATGTGATATCATGAATGTGCGGGACAGGATATCGATCTGCAACGGTGACTTGATTGACACTTCTGTAGTCTCCACATGGACGCCAGTCATTAGAGTCCTTTTTAGAAACCATGTGGAGTGGGGAAGACCATGGACTTTTCGAGGGTCGAATGATCCCAAGTTGGAGCATGTGATCAAATTCCTTGCGGGCGACAGCGAGTTTGTCAGGAGCTAAACGTCTGGGCTTAGCAGCTACTGGTGCACCACGTGTTGTGATATGATGAACAGTTGTGTGCTTTATGGACGATTGCTGGAAATTAGGATTAAGTATTCCAGGAAATTGAGCAAGCAATGAGGCATATTCCGGATGAGCTTCAGTAAGTGTAACTGACAGACGAAGAGAATCAATGTTCGCCGATTGACCTGTGACAGTCAGGTTAGTGGTTGGATCGAGCAATCGGCGGTGCTTCATGTCTACCAAGAGACCGAAACTGTTGAGAAAATCTGCCCCCAAAATTGCAAATCGCACATCAGCAATAAGGAATATCCATCTCCAGGTGCGTCTCAAGCCAAGGGACAGTGTTACGGAACGTTGGCCGTAGGTTTGAATGGAAGAACCGTTGGCAGCTTTGAGTGTTGGACCACGATAAGATGAGATTTGATCTTGTGAAGTGGCGGGAAGAACACTGACTTCAGCTCCTGTATCAATAAGGAATTTGTGACCACTTTCCTTATCAAGTATGAAAAACAGGCGACTAGAAGTTTGAAAACCAGCTGAGTTTGTCGCAGAACTCAACTGGCGCTGCCGTTTCCCGAGTGGTTGGAAGTCGGACAGAAAGCACATGGAGTGGTGCAACGTTTTGCATTAGTGCCAAAGTTACGATGATAAAAACATATTCCATCTGTGGTATGAGTTTTCGATGGAGATTTGTTCAACGATCGACTGCGTGGACGAAGGTGAGCAGTCGGTTGTGAGTGGGATTGAGACAGTTGTGCTGTCAAATGACTCAGCTGAAGTTGAATCTGTTGAATAGTCCGTTGCTGTTCACGGATCAAGGACATAAGCGGTGTTGTGTCGGTGGAAATGGATGCCAAGTGAGTAAATTCAGTGACGTTGTTAGTTGGCATGGCTTCGATAACTTTATCCGCCGACGAAGCTAAACTGTCCAATGTCTGATCTGGGACAAGCGAAAGTGCCACTTGCACGGGACTCGGTAGGCGTTGAACAAACAATTGTTTCAGTAGGCATTCATCCGTGGGTTTGTCACCAAGCAAAGTTCGCATATGGCGCAGCAATTGGGAGGGACGACGATCACCTAGCTGTACATCGTTGAGTAACTGCCGTAGTCGTTTGTGTTCGGACATAGACACTCGATTCAAGAGCTCCCGTTTCAGAACAGCATATGGAGTAAGAGTGTCGGGATTGGCAATAATGTCTCGAACTTCGTGCATAGTTTCTGGCTGGAGTTCAGCAACCACATAATCAAACATAGTGGTCTGTTTGGTTATACGATGTTTGCGAAAAATCGATTCAATCTGCAAAAACCACAGGGCTGGGTCTGATTGCCAGAAAATGGGAAGTTTGACTGATAGTGGTGACACGAATAGGTCCTCAACGTTGCTGTCATCAGTGAGATTCTGCTCCATAGCTAGTGATGGACGGATGGTGAATGATGACAAACAATGCGCGCTGGAGAAGTGCTAAGCAAATAGATCCCAAAGTGAATTTGCGGTGCAAATGTGAGACGGAGAATTGATCCAAAAACGGGTCGCGGCACCAATTTGTAGTGGAACTCTTAACCGTGATAGCTTGAGTACGCACTAACAAATAACGATATCTCAAAGATAGTCAATGAAAAGGTCAAGTCAATGGATTGGATCTTTATTGTTGGGATTTTGGTGTACAAGCTTAATGCAGTAGCGCTCGTCTGGACCGGTGTCTAAATAATTATTTCACTATAACTTGGGCATCGCTTAACTGATCTTAGCCGTCGCCTTCCCACAAACCTTCCAGTCAGTCCCCTTGAAAAAATCACTACACTCAAGTTTTGCAACTGCTAGAGCTCGTCCGTTATGAATAACACTTCCTTGTCCGGGATTGGAATTCCGGCACGCTTACATGAGGCAACCGTGTTGACCTCCGTGCCATTTACATCGTGTGACTGAATTATTATATGAATACCCTTAACACCTTCGCTTGCTACTGATGCTATGGTCACCCGACCACCACAAAGGGAGGCAGTAAATGTCCTGCTACCTGCAGCCGATGAGCCCACGACTAGAACAGTCAATGTTAAACTTGTTCAGTGCGGTTTTTAACACTGATTAGCAAAGGATGAGTGAGTAGTATGCGCCATTGCGAAAACTACAATCAGTTTTCAATAGTGATTGTGTCACACCAGTTAAGCCAATACGAAACGGCATATCCACGAACTGGAGGATTTGAGAAGAGGCTATAGTACATTGCTGTCGAAATGTGATAAGGGTACATGAATTGTCCATATAGGCCGATCAACCTACTTGCAGGAAACAACTGATATCTTAAGTGATTTGTCTAAATTCAGCGAGGAAGAAAAAAGAACTGATGTAACCGGGAAGTGTATTTCCAAAACCGTGAAAAATTCTGAAACAGCAGCTTATGATAGATTCCGTGACATTGGAATCATAATGCAAATACTATATGAAATGTGCAATTCTTCATATTATTCGATGGCGCGGTGGCTGACTGAGTTACCGGAACCCATGTGGAAGAACGTCGCACTGTACCCACCGAAAGATATTTTCGAGTCCATTGATTCCATCCAATCGGTATTTTTCCTTGTATTCTCTCTGGTACAGGTGGAACGATTTTGAGAATAGAACGATAGGTGATTTGTTAAGAAAAGAGCAAGCGTTCGTTGCCTGCAATCGGTAGCACCACTGAAGAAAGTGGCACTGAGTTTATACCAGGTCTCCCACTACAAGCGTGAGTATAGAACATCATCAACGTCATCATCATCATCAACATAGACAGCAATACATCAATGGTTCACAGTAATGCTTAACTGCCACACAACCATGAAGAAAAAGCAAATCCTATATAGGAAGAGAGAAAGAAAAAAGAAGGGGTCGGGAAGGGACCTAACTAATGAAAATAACTACGTCTATATTCAAACATTCAACATCAAGGTGCCTACACCTTGCAAACAAACAACCGAGCTGCAAGTGAGAGTATAGAACAGACGAACGAGAAAACAGTTACAGCTGGGATCTTAGGCGAACCTATGTCATCGTTGCTCATTGCAACCTCATTTCTTGTTTACTCTTTCACATACTTTTATGGAGCGGGTTGCTTCGAGCGTACAACCAGACGCGTAAGCATCACTCTACGTAGTTGACTAAAGGCGAAACGAAGTCCATTTCGAGTGCGTTCCTGATACTTCGTTTGCTCAGCACACCACGCCTCATCAGAATTGGCTTTCCAACCCACTGACCACTTTCCTGGTCTTCAGTACAGAGGAGTCAAATTTCCCATTCTAGCCGCCGCGGAGGCAATCGGAATTCGGTTGCTAACTACACGGCTGTGCACTCAGAAAATATTTTTCCAGTCCCTACGGTTACCATAGCTCCCCATTACTCACTTGACATCCCCGGAGACCAAGTTGGTCATCTACGAACCCTCCAATTCACAACCGTTCTAAGTAAGTATGTGACAGCCTGTTCCTGATTTTACTCACCTGATGTTACAAAACGCCACATAGTTTGCTCGATGATGATTACCTGAAGACATACTGTTTGTCAAACCATCTTTTACTTCTGTTAAGCTCGTTAGAGCTATTTGAAACGCTGAAGCAATCCGTTTGTTCAATTCTGCTATGATTTTCACTAAATTTCAGTCATCTTCCGTACTACTATCCTCATCAATTTTTTAAAATCACATTCGATTTACTCATTTTTTTGTTGACACTGTTCTTGCTGACTTTTTGTGAATTAGACTAAGCGTTTCACTGTTGGACGCCGGTTGTTGGCCATGTGGTTCTCAGTTGTTTAACCGACTCTGGTCCACATAAATCCTAGTCGCATTGTCGGACTGCGACCGCTTGGGCTACCAATATGGTGTGTCGTCTTAAATTTTGTTTTGTTTTGTTTCTTAAGAAAATGCAAAACTCACTCTTCATCCTTGTGTTTCGATCACATTTAGCCGGGTGATTCATGATAGATGTACTGATGTGCTCTCCAGTTCCATAGCGAAGCTGAGCGGAGCAGTGTTCGCGAATTTTTTTAAATAATCGCCCAGTGGTGCGACTGATATGTATTCCCTCTAAGGAACAGCAAAATAAATCAGGAATTATGCAGCATTATTAGGTACACTACCTTCTACGTGAAGTGGTACCGCCCGATTCAGGTAAAAGGTAACAGCAGACCTTGCAGCGTGGTAGGTCGTGTTAATAAGATTAGTTGATCGACATTACGTCAACTGTGCCGTCACGTCCCCTTTAGATAGTGTTGTCGATTGGACGTTTTTCCTATCAACCGCGTCCGTTAAGGGTCGCAACTGTCTCTCCTGTATGCAGCTGTTGAACCTTCCAGTGTAAGCGTTGATACTGAGGGTCTCGTAAATTCTTCAAGCTTGCTTGTATGGCATCTTCTCTATGGGATGAAGCGCTTCTGAGCACACGAGGGTGGGTTGTACAGGTGAATTCAAGTAAACTCAGCGATGGATAGAATCCGCTGCCCACATTGGCTTCGGCTAGATGACCTCAAGTCGAAAGATTGAACGAAAGGCCTCTGCTACAGTGACAGAGTAATTCGAATCCACAAAGTGTGGTAGCATGGCCTCCTCGATCAACTTCGTTATTCCATTGCGTAAAGGGCCACTTTTGAGAAGGACTGACACAAAACTGTGGAAGTGCAGGTACTGACCACCTCTCCGGTTTTCGCCCTAAAAGCATCTCTTTGTAATGGTCTATCCGGTTCGCGTGTCACTGGCATGCCAAGAAAAGGCATTGACTCCTTGACCTCCTCTTCGACGATGTGGGTAATGTTGCTACGGATATCCGAACAATCATCTGTGGCTTCGGAGCCCTTTTTGAACAATTCATTAGGTAAAATATGCCGTCTACCTGCTTTCGATAATAACTGGTTCCTTTCCAACAGGCTTATGGAGGTTGTGGCAAGTACTTGGCTCAACGAGAAGCTCATCAACTGGGCTATACAGTTCACTAGTAAATTGTGTAGAACAACAGAATTTTCAAGGTGTCCTAAACGGCAGTCCAACGATAATTTGGTTGTTTTCGACGTAACTGCAAAAAATGATTGATGGCCTCGATGATATATATCAAAACGTATTCTTCTACTTTCCACTGCCTTATTTTATGACAAAGCTCAGGAAGTCAACCGTCTATTAACTATGCTTCCTTCCTAACTGGTTCCCGAATTTCTACTAGCCGTCGCACCAATGTGGCAAGCCAGGTTTCACATATCCAGTATCAGCCTAAGTCGTATTCCATTTTTATGCATTTTAGGTACGCCATATAACCTCGGAATACTAGTTCCTCTCGAACAAAGACGACCAAGCACGTATGCAGTGGTTGAATCAACCCGTTTCAGTCGCCGTATATTCCTTGAGAACCTCTCTACAGTGGCCGTGGTTTCACCCTTACTTGTTTGCTCGTTTTGGATTTCGTTCTGGCAATTAAAAGATTTTTCCTAGCAAACGAATTCCTTCTCCTTTGTCTCACCTTGATGTCGCACTGTTATTATCGTCCTACAGTGCTTCAAGTGAGACTTTGTAAGCAGTTCATAAGCGGAGCCTATACAGCTTAGACGCTTATAACGGTCGTTTATAAAGATGGATTCAACCTGTTCAAACTTCACTTCAAATGACATATAAAACTCTCATGTATCCGTTGGGGTTGCGAAGTGACTTTCTGGGTTTAGTTTTCTGGCTTTTTATCGAGGGTAGCAGCATCTTGTATTTTTTGTTCTGGAAGCTTAAAATTCCAGTGTATTTCAGTGCAGCCCTAATTTCTGAACTAAGCATGGTTTACTTTATTCATAGCGTTGGGTTGGTTTTGTTCACGAGTTAATTGACGAGATCACTTGGGTAAATGACCTAGCATTTTTAAACACCAGTAGAAATCCGAGGGCGAATGCCATTATTTGTAGTATTTACTGGAAAATTCAGATTTCAGTGGATTTCTGCAATCGACAGTTAAAGTGGCTTATCGGCAGGTGATGTGGTATTTAGCCATTCTACTAGGAGGACTTTGCAGAGACTGTTTGTCTGCGAACATCGATGTATTGGTTAGATAGTATGTATTGTTATCTACCGAATGCATCTAAGGAGTGCGCTTTGGAAGATAGCCACTTTGAAACGATTATATGCTAATCAAATTAGTGAAGCTAAGTGTATATCAGTCATCTGATAGTCGTTGTCGATCATAAACATTCCCGATGGTGAACAGGATGATTTATCTAACAGATTGCTTTAGGACTATCCTGGCGTAACGCTGTCACGTTCTCAACCGCAGTGCTGAAATGCGCTCCTGGTTTTTGTGGTGTGCACTACAGCCTAGCTGTATTGGCGGATACCGCTAACAGAAAGCAGGGTGCATAACTTCCGTTTGGATATTGATATTAACATGTATTTTCCATTCATTAACCCGTTGAAGTGGCCAGCAGTAAGCTGCGCCCTGGCAAGTGATATTGCCTTTCGCGTCTCATCCTGGGCCCTGTCTGGATGCAAAAAAGACAGTCGGTGGAATAACTATGTGGTTTATTTAAATAAACAGGTCAAACAGAACTATACGGTCGAAGACAGCCTTAGAGCAGACCCTCATAAGCGTCCAACACAGGGCATACGTTATCGATGTTTCGCGGAAACCTGATGGCTTCGGATTCACGGCAGATAGAGTTCGCGCACCGGACCATCCGCGCATCCTGAGCGGAATTGACAAAAATAGGGGTATCAAATTCATCAGTGCCCAAGGCGTTCTTTAAGTGTTGAGTTTTGAATGTGCTTATAAAACTGGCCAACTTGGTTTTAATCTCTACACAGTTTGCCAGCTTATCTTGAAAAGGCTCTGAATGCAAAACTGTTACCTTGTGAAGGTTTATTTAGAGATAACGGTTTTGGAAATTTTATTTACCCTCTAACGCATGTTTTGGTGGGTTCAGTTATTTGTGGCGTGTGCCAAATTTTGCCGAATGATGTTTTGCAATTCCTCATCAATCATACTGAATTCAACCGATGCGTCAAGTGTTTGTTTGAGCACGTGGGCATAGTACATGAAACTCGAAACTTCTTCCACTTTCTTTATGACGCACGGTTAGTTCGTGAATTCAAAATCTATTATTCAAGTGTCCCAACAACTTCCTTCTCGATTGTTACAGAAATACGTCTTATAGCCACTATGTTAACATCTGACAACTTCTTGTGAAATGCAGTAACACCATTACATAATCGGGTGTGCAGATTCGGTGGTTGGATTCTGTTGGAAATTAACTGAGGCTGGTGCGCTAGCGAGCATATCAAATGAAACGAGGTGAGCTCGATTTTTGATTTATTTGAATAAAAATTTTACCCTGAAGCTGATTGTTTAATCGGTTAACAGTGTAGGTCTGGTTTTGTTCTTATTTGTCGGGGTTTTGTGCACCACCATATACAAGCCCTCAAATGTGGTCTGCTCTGCCTAGCAACAGGTGATTGTTCTGTTTGAATCATTCAGGCGGATGTGAACAAAAATTGTGGTATAATATTAGTCGGTTTGTGAATCTGGTCAAGCTCGAAGGCGACAACTGAATAAAGTCCTGTTTCTTAAAGCGGACTTCGAATTTGGACACCGTTTTGTCAATTCTAACTGGTAATTAAAGCCGCCGCTCACGAAACGATATTCCCTCTTATACGTGCTCCTAGTACCTTTAGTTATGTTTCCACTCACGTTCGTTTTGTAGCAGTGAACGCAGCTGGCAATGCATTTGTGTTCCGGTTCCGTTGTTTGGTAGTACACATTATACGCCTGTTCCATGAGTTGCGAGTCTTCATCTTGACAGTGGACCTTAAGCAACGCGACGGAAGAGAGGATCACTAAGAGTAGACTCAAGCCAGTCATTTTTGTGAAATTCCCTGTAGAAGAGTGAAACATGAGAAGTTAAGGCTTTCAGTCAGACAGTGCACTACGACGAACGCACCGTTTATATTTCGAAAATAGCTGCCGTAGTCAATGACCATGATGTCGAAACCGTCAGCGGTTTTTGTCCTTATTCCTACAAGAGCACTTCAGCTTGTTACTGAATGATGTATACGTTATACTCTACACAGTTGAGTGCTTGGTTGTTCGGAGGCTGGGTTACAGAGATGTATGTAACGACAATTTTTCTGGGCGCATTAACAACCTCTTTGGCTTCATATGGTTGAGTAGAAGGCGTCCAATGGAATGATTATCTAAGGGGAACATATTGGTTTAACTCTATATATTGTAAGTCTTTCTAATTACAGTGATCGTATTACTGGGTTAGTTGAAACAGGCCAAATAAGAATAAGCTTAAATTTTGGCCAAACAATTAACTGGAAACTAAATGGTGTTTCATGGCAGGTTTGTTAATACATTTGATGCAATTGCCCGATGGCGACTGGCTTCCATCCGAGCGGTTCTGTTGATCTGAAATGTATCTTCTCAGAGGCCGATACCAGTCTCATCGTTAAACCCACATTGAATGCATATAGTCCAACATCGGACACCAAAATGTTTTTTCGTCCATACGTCTTCCAGAGAATTAACAAATGGACTGTGGCTTTATTCATTTGGACGACGAACAATGTTTACTGTGTAGTGGATGATCGAACCATAGATATGTTGGACTAACTTTCACCCAGTAATCGCGTTGAGTAGCACTGTTTACGCAAGCAAACAACGTAGGTTTCAACAGTACCACAAATTCGTTACCTTTAGGCTGATTGTATCTGCTATGCTGTTCGGATGTTAGAGCATGTCTGTACTGTTGTCTCCTAATCAGACGGATTCAGTAAACAAATACAACTAGTTTTCTATGTCGAAGCGAAGTGGAGAGCACGTAGAATGATAAACAATAAAATTAGCTACCGGTACCTCAAATATTGATTTCATGAAGGCTATGACTGGGGCGGCTTGACTTGGTAAGTGTACCTGTCATAAATTAAGCAGCCACTTTTACTCGTTTTAGAATTATTGGTTACTGGTAGTCAGGCAGACGGAGAAGCTGTCTCGAGATTTTGTCACGCACTAATTTATCCAGTAAATGAATGACCGTGACCACTTTTAATGTAATTAAAACCGTGAACAGAGTGTACAAAGTTGGGACTTTCTCCTTCCTTACTGTTTCTGCTTCACCTTACAGCGTTAACTGCCCATCAAAACGCCTGATTTATGACTGATGTGGACGATTTCCTTACGATTAACTCACACGTTCCAAAGCGTTCGGCATATAGTTCGCGTACAAGGAACCTGTTTCCTTTTGTATCCGGAGAAAATTAGTTTGAATAATTGAATTCTTCATTGGGAAATGAAAAAATTGATTGTCAAATTCAGCGTTGCCAGGATGTGCAAACATGTTGCGAAATATGTACGTATGTACACATAAACATGAAGATGTATGCATTTATATAAAGGAAAGACGCATACAAATTTGCGTGCATTGATATACTGGTAATTGAATATGTTGCATGGTTATGTACGCATATCTATATACATATTCGTTATTATACAGATATTGTCATGTGGATATGTATATTAAATGTACGCACACACGCGTACAAATATCCTATGGTACATATCTCCGGATGGATATGCTTACGGATGCATATAATACATATTCAGTAATTGACCGTGTGTAATTTCATTTATTTGTATATCTAGTTGTAGACTTGTTGGCATGTATATATATATATATATATATATATATATATATATATATGCACGTGGTGCTAAATGCGTGAACGTACATGTATCAATGGAGATATCTTCAAGACAGGTCCCATTGAAACGTCTGGACACGATTCAGCAAGACAACCCGAATTCTGTTGTGCTTTGTGTATCATTTAGCGATAACATTTGCACCACTCTGCCCAAATCTAAGATAACGGTCATTTTATCGCGTCTTCTTTTTTCCGAATAAAATAAAGCTAGATCCTTTGGTATGATTCAAGGTTTGGAATATTCGAATGAACGTTTCTCAGCATGTCAGGTTTGCACTACTAATATTTTTTTAACGGTGCAAGTGAAGAAGTTGTTTTATGCACCTTGAGGTGTGAACGTTCAGTGTTTGCACAACGGCTATTCCTCACCATGAATATCTACTGAGGCTGGTTGTTCGCATACGCAGTGAACTTGGTTCTCGTCAAATAAGCTCATCCAGGCCAATTGAATCACTGGTTATCCAACGATTAACGTACTAAGTTTTAAGATAAGTCCATATTGGCGGCATATTTACGTCGAAGAGTTTGGTAGTACCAGAAAGGATCTGGTTAATTGCGGTTGTTACTTTGACTACTTGTGAGTAGTTAGAACAAATTTCAGTAACCCCTGGATAGATCTCGTTTCGGCTATCGGATTGTGCCAATGCATCACTTACTCCTCACAACGAGCCCATCATAAAGATCAGTCCCTCACAGAACTCATCTATGGGCGCGATACCAACTCTACATGAAAGGTGTCAATCAATTCCCAAGGCGACCGCTTTTAGTAGGCACAATGGTATGTAACGAGCAACATTATTTCTTCTGGGGTTTTTACCGTGACGTTAGTCAAACATCAGAGCTAAGGTCTCATTTTGGGTAATTCGGGACAGTTACTCTAAGCATGAACGTTTAACAGAGATTCACATGTAATGGACACCTCGGCAAGCCTACCACGAATTCGCGTTTAGTTATGCCAAGACGGCAGCTGTGTTTAATGTACTCTCTATAATGTATGCCTTGTTCAGGTTTTGAAGTATGCCCCCATGCAAGCGGGTGCCTTTTAACGTCCTATCTGGTATAACCTGGGCTAGGGGATAGTCTGGAATGAGTGAGCATATATATATCTCAGTTATTTACCGTTCATCCAGGAGTACCAATTAGTTCATGGCTGATAACCAGTTTGGATCCGAATGAATTACAATATTTCAAACTTCTTTGCGATTTTGTGTTATCAGACCGGAGAAGAAAACGGAGGTGGTGTTACCAGAATAAAGACATCATGAAGAAGAGTGTGGAAGAAACCGCTCCAAATTGGCAAAAACTGCTGTCCAAGCAATTGAAGCGCATGAAAACTGATGCCCCGGGGTGATACTTCAACCTCTTTCTGCTACATGAAGATTATCCAGCCCAATTGTATTACTCTCGCATCACGCTCGCTTCGAAAGTCAATAACCCTTCCTATCCCAGCGACCTGAGACCTAACGCCGCATCTTCGGCGTTGATACGTTGCTTTCTCAAGATATTGGCTGATCATTAGTATATACGATTGCAACTGCCCACTCTTAAATTCACATTCCTACACCGTGATGGTTGCCTGGAGATACTATATGCGCTACTCCGTACCTCACGTACCACGTCTTCCCGCCTGTGTGCAACTTTTATTGCATTTGCTTTTATCTCGCAGTACTCGATTCTGAGAAACATGGTAAACGACGATTCGTTCAGCTCTGTCGTGAGGGATATGCACGCCCCGGTGCGCATTTAGGGTTTAGTAGAGAAGAACAAGAAGGAAACCTATATGGCGTGGATGAATAAGCATTATCATACGCAGGACGGCCGTGGTCTTTAAAACGCGTCTCGCTTACCATCCCCCGATAGCTGTTGAATCCAGACAGCATTTTCCCCAAGATTTTTATTCGTGGTATCCAGCTCTAATTTGGTCTTCTGCGGACTAAAGCCCTAAATTACCGAGGTAGCTGGAGTGATTACTTAGTTCTCTGCCGTAGCAACTGCAGTCAACCAGGAAGCCTCTCCCATATTCTGCAATCATGCTGGATCACCGGCGATGTGCGTTGTGCTTGCACAACTACGTGGCCAAGGACCCGGCCCAAAGGCTGCGCAATCTGGGCTACGCAGCTTTCGAGGTGCTACGAGTACCAACAGAGAGCTTGTTCATCGAGCCCGAAATTATCGCGGTTTGTGACGGTGATATTGTGGTACTGGACGCCAATCTAGTTGACGGCTACCGAAGCCAGGTTGCTGGACAGACAAGGTTGTGAAATACGGGACCGATTCCTATAATGTCACCATTTAGTCGGCCCTCCATACTATAGGCAGTGACGTGGGTTCTATTTCTCATTCACCTGTGATCATCACTCTTCTTGATGATCTGCAGTGAGATTCTTCGACTGGGACCGCCGTTCTACGCAGTCATTGATTTATGCTTACCAACTCTTCTAGGTCCCCTAAAAACCTACGATACATTTATTCAGGAAATCTGGTATTAATTTCTGCTACCTTCTGGCGGTTGTTTCACAGTGAAGGATAGTTTTCCGTCCCGTTGCATGTGCCTTGACGGTGTTAGCATTTTTGTGCCCTGAAGAGCTTCTGATTCAAATTTTCTTCTTTCTCTTTATTACCATATCACACAAACAACTTCCATTTGATGACTGGAATTATTACGGCTTGCTACTCTCATAGAGAGACTTGTCAATTGTTCAGTGATGTTAACCATGCGGCACCCTACATCTGACACATAACTTGCTTCAAATACCCTTTTTTGTCGCTTACTTGTGGTGTCACTGTTTGCTCATTATTTGAATGAAGTTGTTTAAAGTGTTCTTCAAAATAAGCGATAACTGGTGGACACCCTAAGGCCAACACAAACATGCCATATAGTATCTCAGTGTGGA
Source organism: Paragonimus westermani (assembly GCA_008508345.1). Classification (NCBI taxonomy): domain Eukaryota; kingdom Metazoa; phylum Platyhelminthes; class Trematoda; order Plagiorchiida; family Troglotrematidae; genus Paragonimus; species Paragonimus westermani. Next base: position 37,534 of record QNGE01001019.1, read on the forward strand.
AGGACGAAATGAAAAGCCAGCAGAATGCAACATTATAAACATGCTGTAATTTTCAGGTCCACGTCGATGCATTACATGCGATCATGTATACTAGTTTCTCTTAACACTGCAAAACTAGTCCACTTGGTGGACGCCTGATGTTCTGTGCACTGGAAGAAAACATTGTCCTATTTTCACGGGTGGACGAACCGAAATATAATTTGATTGCGTTTCTGTAAGATACGATTGTTAATCAACAAACGTTACAGGGAAAAAACTGGTGGCGGTGAAGTACGTTGTGAAAAATTAGCTGCCGCTTTTCTGATATTTCGCAATAAAAACATTCGCATACATTTGGATTCAGGATGCATTACCACTCCCTAGAACGACTGATTACTGCGTTGTCTTAAGGTGACAACTATTGGGAAGTGGGCTGATAACGTCAACCTTCTTTAAGCTCGTGTGTGCGCGTTGAACTTTCGCAGGGAACTGTGATTAGTAGTGTTCTTTCTTTAGTTTTAATTTTGACCGCAATTAGTTCTGATAACAACCCACACACCCAAACCGACTTTCCATCCGGTTCAGTTTTCAAAGAGGCACACGGGTTTCCTAGACACCACAGCCCATTGGTAACGAAAACTTCCGTTTGCACGGGGAGTTGCACCTCGGCGTAGCTGCTAGCGAGGCATGTGTGCCTACCAATAGTCGACACACTTCGCTAAAGTAGAACGTAATGTAGTTAAAGCATAATCTTGTCTGAGCAGTGACCAATATTCCTGAGTGTGCTGGGGCAAGGCTTGGCATAACTGTCCTTTTGGAGTTCGGTTAACTTGGTTATGTTTTGTTCGCTGATAGGTTATTAGAAAGTTTGAGTGTTCCGTCCTAAACAACGGCTGGTGCCCATCGATGCAATGGCTGATATAAGAGTGTCTCATGATTGTGTTTTGTTTTTGCCATTAAAAATCACAGTAGATCTTACATATACACAGGTCTTCGCGTATAATAATAAATTTCCAATATGGTATAAATCTGTTTCGATAATTTTTGTTAAACTTATTCTTCCTTTCAATAAGTCGCTTGTGATAATGCAGTCTTCTTTTCATATTTTGGTGGCCCAATATGTTTGAATTCCTGCCAGCGCACGGTCAGACATGCCAATGCAACCTGTTGTGTAACGATCGTGTACAATCTGGTGATACTCAAAAGAATTTCTAAACTTTGTCGTACGCTTAAATGTTTCGCTCCTGACGGTTCCATTAATGCCTCCATTGATATGCTTTATATGAAAAAGTTACTTAACCAACTGTACCTACAATGATCGTATATAATTTACATGCCATATACGATCCATATAACTTTTATTGATCTATTCAGGAAGTAAACATGATAGGTCCGTTTTCCTCGTTCAGACTCATTGGCAAATACGAGAATATTTATAAGTAATGAGCATCGGACGAGAAAGATGAAAACTCGCTTATTGGGGTGCACGAAATATGATGATGACTTAGTTTGAATTGATTTAAGTGTTGATGCCTCTACAGTAATTCATATTTCCCCCAAACTGAGTGTAATCATGCTGTGTTTACCTACGGTTCTATACAATAAACGTAACGAGTGGAGGTTTTGCCCACACTTAATCTGAGGACCCACTAAATTGAGGTAGTTATTCGAACACAGCGTGGACCAGATGGCAGGTCACCCTCTGTAGTGCATTTATTATGCAAAGAAAGTAGAGTTTTACTCACTATTTCAAGGTTGATCCTCAACTCGCGCAAGCTGCCGATTGATACAGAGGATCATCTGTTGAGAAACGTTATTTAGAAGTATTGTGAGTGAAAATTCTTTACCGACTTTCACTGCAAAACAAACCATGGAGGAAGGTACTCTACTGATGAGCACCATCAGATTGAATGATGTATGGAATAACCGATTGTTCAATAGCACGGCCGAATCACAGACCTCTCACATAATAGTTAGGTGATAGTTAGTTTGGTGTTGCTAGTTGTTAAGTTGAAGTTAGCTTGTTAGCTAGCACTTGGAGAACGTTAAAATAATGGCATGGATAGTCTGAGACTGTTTGTTGGCGCTTTAGGTGTATCACAAACGTGTCAAATGATCGCTGGACACTCCAGAACTATAGAAATTGGAATTTACTTCGAAGACTTCCTCCAAGTCCACCATAAAATAGGGCCTGGATGAAATTATTGTGGTTCCTAAAAAGTTAATTCTTTGTTGTCTGACACAAGAGACAGCCAAGAATATTTGGGCATTCTTTACAAACTATTTTTGAACAGATGATGTCATAATACTACACACACTAATTCTGAAATAAATGCCAAAATCACTTGTTAACTGCAAGTTCAACACAGGCAGAGAACCTCACTGAGGGTCGTCAGGGTTTGGTTTTATGTCCGACTATAATACAAACTGACTTCTTATACATTGGGGAGATAAATTTCCTGACGGTTTAAACTGGCCGTTGACTACCATACAGTTGCTGTGTGTTTTAAAAAAAGGAGACGCAGTATTTCTTTTAAATCGAGTTTAAAGAACAGCGTTTCGATCCATATGTCAAACAAAATGGTAAATATGCAAATCAAAGTGGGTTACATCTAAAGTGACGGTTGTTTTTGCTGCACATATGAGTTATGTATAATGCACATTGAAAGTAATTGTGAGGGGCAGTATGTAGTACAAAAGAACCACATGAGCAAGCTGGTAATTGAAAACAGTCAGACATCCACCAAGACGATTCATTAACAGTCGATTAGAAATGGGTTTACATTTGAGTTGCCGACATTGATAAGAAAGGCTATAAGGTTGCCAAAGGGTATTTTGATCTTTCGTATAACGTTGGGGGGATTAATCTTACCGAATTGCACGATATTATGCATACCACCATATAACTGTCAAAAAGCCAGTTTTCTGTGAGAAATGTAGACAAGCCTAATAACCGTTTAAGAAACAATCTTTAGCGCACTTTAATGCATGCATATTCGTTGACTGTAGATGTGAGCACAGTTTAAAAATTCTGAACTACCGGTTATCGTTCCAACTGTTTCAACCCAATCTGTACGCGACCTTGCAGGTGGTGCATTCCAAAACGAACAAAACCGGGCACATGCCCGTTAATGACCCACCACCCCACTGAATTTGACCTACTAGTCAACATGACAACCACCATCTGTGTTTAAAAAGGTGACTCCGTTCTCTACTTAGTTCTTTAAAATATGCGACGCAAGCTCATGACCTTAAAGAGGATAAAGTCATATAAAAAATGGACCAGTGTTGTACCAACCACGGTTGACAAAAATCTCTTAATTTAATTTAAAGCCAGTATTGGTACAGTGCTTCGCCAAAAGTGGCCTCCCGTGTTCGGTGAGAAGACAAGTTTATCTAAAGAGGTGGACGCTGTGAGCGGGAAGCATTAACCTAATCCATTTTCTAAGTATCTACGATTGTTTCTGGTATGATACTAAGGAACGCTAGTCAGTATACTGCGAAGGATTTTAATTTGTGTTTTTATCACGTTGCCATGAATTGTTCAGTACAGTGTATTTAGGTGGCAAAAGTTTATCCGTTCATTCAAATCGTTCTATTGGATGTATGCTCGACTTCCATACTAAAATTGCTCTGTGTTCTGAAATATCTCCGCTAGTTGCTTTTTCCTACTACCAAAGTAGTCAGCTTGCACACTGCAAACAGATGAGACTTTATTTATATCTTTACATCTTTTCGTTAGCCTGTTCTCTGAACAACGCTTTGCTTCGAGGTTCACCGCAGTTGAATGTACTCCTTGAGTGGATACCCTTCGCAATTCTCCGCAATTGATTTTGTTCGTACGTCGGTTACTCCTCCAATCAAAAAACCGAAATGCTTGCCGCAAAATTCTAATATCAACATAGCTAAGTAATCGTTTAGGGTATTTTAGTTGTTGACAGCTCGTTTAGTTGATCACCTTAGAAGTCGAGGATAGTTGTTTCCACGTAGTCCGGTCCCGTCAACGCCACACTCCGGAACGCGGAATATTTGAACCAATTGTTTAGACACCCACACACCGCACCATGGAGTCGAGTGGATATCTGTGCACTTTTGCTGCGCGCTCTCAGGAATGACCGATGCACTTGATCCTTCAGGTCACTGTACAAGAGGTGGAATGGGTAGAGCTCCTAAGTTAAGTTAACTGCAATGCATTTTCAAGTTTTCACTCTCATTGCCCTCCTTTATCTACTGCTGACCACAAAGTAGTCAGCTAACTAACGTTCCACCTTGGTGATCAACTTCTGTTTTCCCTCTCACCAGGCGGTTCAGCCTGACAATTGATCGCCAGCGGATTTGAAGCCCTGCACTTCACTCGGAGGCCATCTTGTTATCACTCAAAACCGGTAATTCACATGTACGATGTTGGTTTAACTAAAACCATGCCTAAACGATCAACAACCGGACGCTGAGGTAACAATAGTGCTGGGTCTTTCGGCAGTCCAACGTAAATGAAATAAAGTGATCACACCTTGTCGCCTACTTTGTACGGCACCTCGGGGCTCATACGAAGTTTGATAATACGGTGAGTATTGAATGCAGTTGTTGGGATCATGGGGGTGACTGTTCAATACCGTATGTTTTCTACGTAAGTCGCACGACTTCTTTCAAAGCAGTCGTTGCTTGGAAGTGGACTTTGTGAACAAGTCGTTGTATAAGCACTGTACAAAGAAGTCAACTCATTCAAGAACCTGATCATCTCATGAATCTAGCGGGAACACTTCGTACGCGATTTTAAGACCAAGTGTGTGCATTGTTTCGCACGGCGTAAAGATACACCCTGCAATTTTTTAAGTGCTACAACTTAATTGGTTGTCCTAGTAAGCTTAGAATGAGTGTAGGCTTCTCAGTAAGCAAACTAAATTGTTTTGCAGAGCCCATTTTGCCCTTCTGTAAACATGCCCTGATTCTTTCATGCTTTTACGACAAAATTGTGATGTCTCCTCACTTTCAGCCAGTTTTGTGTTAAGTTTAGCTTCATTTTCTTTCTAAACGAAGTGGTAGACCAAGTAAAGCTTCCTTCACAATGTACCAAGCCTGTAACCATCATGGGTACCGTCAAGTGACTTAGACTACAGTAAACGTGATCCGGCGTCGCATGTACACTAAATGATTGTTCGCGTTGAAATTTAAGACCCAGTCATATGTAAATGTGATCCAACCTTAGAAAATAATAATGAAACCGTACGGAAAGCCACTAGGAGAAGCATTGCAGATAAATTAGTATAGTAAACAAACTGGTATGGAGCAGGTTACTGTGAGACAGTGATGGCGTAAACGGAAGGCAAGACCTGATGGCCAATGGTTTTTGTTTGTTGTGCACTACCTGAGGCAGCGTTACTTCGGGCTCAGTCTGAAAATTTGCGGTTCACAGAGTGTAAACTGTCTTGTGCACTGACCTTTTTCTTGCTTCCCACCAGTCACTACAGGTGATGAGATCGATTTACAATTAGTAGACACAGTAACAACAGGAACAGATAGAAAGTTCAATGGTGGCATGTCATTGCCTTTTTTGGACAGACTGACATGACGGCACCATATTGTCGAAAGTCCTCGGGAAGTATGTAAGCTGGTGCGGAACTCTCAATAAATAGTTTCAAGATGACATGGCAAATATATACAATCATGACGGTGTATGGAATCAAGAACGGCATTGACTACCATAGAGGTAAAGTAAATACGAACCGGACAGTGAAATGAAATACTAGGCGATTCACTAGGGCCTAGAAGGGAAGAGTACAATAAGCCTACACAATAAGGGAGCCGGATTAGTTCGGCGCTATGCTGTGGCATCCACTACCTAACCACTCGGAGTGTGATCACTATATACCCTTACTGAACTAGACATAAAAACAACCTGACTACAGTCTTCTCTATGGATTAATTCCCAGAATTAAAGAAAGATTTCAATGAAACCCGAATATCGCTCAAAGTTACTAACAGCTCTCGTGGTCCCGCGAGATTTTCAGTCAGTGAACAGTATCCTACTCATGCAGTGCACAAGACGATAGTCATTTCCATTCTGATGTTCTAGTAAACCTCATATTAGTCAGTTTCGGAAACGATAACTTAGCTTTCATTCACACATGCCTTAATCCCACGGTAACGTGTAACAACAATCTGACCATTCTTAGTTTTTTCACCTCCATCGCCCTTACAGCGAACTTTCACCGTGTAATCCCTGCTCCGTATCTCTTGAGATTCTGGAGCATAGTTGACACAGTCCTCGAGACTTGATGACACCATCATGTTGGCGTGATTAGAACGTCATTTGTTTGTTGCAGTTATTGTCTTCGCTATGTTGTTACTTTCATTCATTTTAGACAATTCGTACAATTTTTGCTGAAGAAACTGACACGGAGCGAAGAAAGCGTAATCAGACTAGACGCTTTACGCCGAAATACCGGCTTTTTCTGATTCTGCATAAGATGAATATGGTTGAAAAGTATCAAAGGCGTATACAGTGCTCCCTTCTTGTGGGCGTCATGTCATCATCATCATCATCATAGATAGCAATACATCAATGGTTCACAGTAATGCTTAACTGCCACACAACCATGAAGGAAAAGCAAATCCTATATAGGAAGAGAGAATGAAAAAAGAAGGGGTCGGGAAGGGACCTAACTAATGAAAATAACTACGTCTATATTCAAACATTCAACATCAAGGTGCCTACATCTTGCAAACAAACAACCAAGCTGCAAGTGACAGTAAGGCGTCATCAGCGAGACAGCTTCCTTACGGCTTTCACTGCCCCGCGTCATTAAATGCACTCACTTCACAGACAGCTCGGACAAACAACGACAACATTCACGCCACTGAGCTCGAGTAGCCGCCATCTCACCCAGAGTCTCCAACCACAGTCATGTATGAGGTATGCTATACTTACCGGTGCTGGGTTCTGGAGAAAAGAGTAGTCAGTGTAAAGATTAGTGAAGATTAACACACAATGAAGTTTAGCACTCTGTTAAATCTACTTACTTTTGCCATTTTCGATCAAGTTCCATTTGATTTATTTATCTCAAAGTGCAACATAGTTCAAAATGTCCCAGCTCTCGTTTCAGATGTCTACTTCGTTCCTCCTATTCTAAGGCTTCTGGTGGTGTGCGCCCTGAATCAACTCAAAGGCTACCTTATTTTTATGAAGCGGCGTGAACTACTCGAAAAGGCTACCCATCAACTTTCGGAAAGACAGATTGAAACCCTTGCAATTTTCGACTTGTGCCACACCTGCTGTGAATTCGACTAAACGTAAAGGTAGAGCGCCTCGAAGTTAGAGCGATTGTCGAATCAGGGTAGTCATCTTCCCTTTGCAGAGAAGCTGTACCACTTCTGAACTGGAAAACATTCTGCATCAATTTCGCGGTGCGACCCATTTTTCCAAGCTCGGTTTCAAATACGCTGTTCCACAGATTTCAGTTGATGAAGCTTCTAGTCCATTGACAACCATTTCTACTCCCTTCTGACTCTTTCGTTATAATTGTCTGCTCTTTGGTCTGAATGTATCGCCTGTTAGACTTCGAGATGATATGAACATCATTTCTGCCAACCTAGAGAGTGTGTCCATTTACCATGGTAGTATCGTGCTTGTTTAGTGAGGAGATACGGTCGCACCATACTACTCACACCACTATTCAGTAGCAGCATGGATCGAGATGCTCGCGTGATAAATACGGCAGAGATACGGGGTGGATCGTTGGAGGGCAGAATGACATATAATGGCTTTCGCTACATGACGGAATTGATACATGGTGTCTAAAGCGACTGGAGTATCCTCAGAAGAGTATGGTGTGCAAATGAGTGTTTCCGTTTCTAGCCGTGCTCAGACGCTTAAGTAGTGTGTTGGTTTCTCCACTAAAGTAACCTCTGTGTCATCTGCTTTCTCGGCTCACAACAATTGGGGGGCTGCGGCCACGGGATCTTCATCCTAGGATCCTGGTCACGGCACCAATTGACACCATGTATCAGTTCCGTCGTGTAGCGAAAGCCATTATATGTCATTCTGCCCTCCAACGATCCATCCCGTATCTCTGCCGTATTTATCACGCGATCATCTCGATCCGCGATCATCTCGATCCATGCTGCTACTGATTAGTGGTGTGAGTAGTATGGTGCGACCGTATCTCCTCACTACACTTGTAATAACAATGCTTACTGTTGTATGCGCGTCAAGGCCGCCTGCGTGCCCCATATGCTTGCCAGGACTCAAGCTGCGTTCGGATTGACCGCACCTTTGACGATCAACGGCTCACTCGTCCACGCACTTAAAAATGACGCTGCCGCTTGTAAATGTGACAGTATAGTATGCACTACTGAGCCACTTGCTTTTTCTACCGTTGTTGACTGAACCCGATTAGAGATACAACACTTATCAACGATGAACGACTGTATCCTCTACTTGAACGCTTATACTCTAATTCTTCTAAGTGCACTTTTGATGTCTGAGTTTCCACGTTCAGGATTAATTGTAGATGAAAATTATTGTAGTCCTGATCTTAATCGTTTTCAACCTTTATCCAAAGCATCTGTTCCAGACACGTTTAATGGCTTTCGTTCTAGACCGGGTTCTCTTCAGTATTATCCCCGACTCATTCCTAATTTTTTCGCGCAAACCAAAGCTTTTTTGATTATTCTCAAAACAATTCCATCTGGACTGAACTATATGAACAAACTTTCCGATTTCGGTTGGAGTTTCTGTCTTCTGGTACAGTAGTACGTACATTTTCCCCAAGTTACCATCAAATTTAATTCCTGATCTGTCACCAACGGGTATTAAAGGTGTGCTAGAACAAGAGGATCATCCTGTTATATGTTGTTCCAGACGCCTGACTTCAGCAGAACGTGGGTATGTAAAAACACAGAAGGAACCACTGGTGGTTTACTGGGCGATCACCAGACTCCGCAAACACTTGTTTAGCATATATTCCATCATAATCATTAAACGAAAAGCCCTCAAACTCAGTTATATTTATGAAAAATCTGTTAAGTCTTCTGCGATAATGGTTCAGCAATAGATTATTACCTTGATTCCGTACCTCCATACCATCCACCATCTAAGGGCAAAATTCTATCCCCGTTCTGCTTACTTATCTCGCTATGATGGCTCCGTAGAGCTTGGTGACTCTGACTGTTTACTGACAAATTCCAGTTCAGCATTCTGATTTGAGTCGTGATACTCGGAAATACTATCAGTCAGTCTTAATTAATGGTTGGAATTGCGATGTGCGAGATTCCTTGTATTCCACAAACTCCAAGTTGAACTCTCCGTTACTGCTGGCGGATTACTGTGTTTATTGATGAGTAGTTGAGGATTTTGACTCTCAGTATGAATTGAACATCACTTACAACTGATCGCAACTGCCGCATTCCCATGGAATCTCCAATCATCCCCCCTCGAAAAGAAACACTAGTCCGAGGTTCCGCTGTTTTTAAAGCTCGTCAGTAGTATAGATCGTTACTACGACCGGGACTATAACTCCGGTTACGTTTTGATGAAGCAACCGTGTTGACCACCTCGCCAGTGATCTCACATTAGGTAAGGTTGAACCATCACATTTGAACACTCGGCTACATCCGCTTGTAAGTAATGGTCTAATTGCTCGATCGCCTAGAGAGGAGACACGGTAGCTGTCCTGTTAACTCCAGTCGATCACCAGACAGGAAAGTTTATGGAGATGCGACAGTTGCGGTCACTTGTGGGTGTCGATCAGTCCATATGAATTATTGTCTTGATGGTAAAGTTCTTGTTCCTTCAATATTACATGCTGTATTAGATTATTCACTCTAAACACCCTGGACATTTGCAAGATGAGAAACCGAAGCCATTGGTTTTTCTGACTTTAGTTGGAGGCTAGAACTGAATGCTGATCCGTGTACCATTTCTAGAGGTTGCGTACACAAAGCGGAATCGCGACCAAAACAGGCACTATGGTAAATGACTTGTCAAGCCTGACAACAAATACATACTTAATATTGTAGTCCATTCCTGGATAGGTATTATGTGTTGATTACTTCCGACTCATATCCGCGGTAGCCAAAATTTTATTTCACGTCGACGGTAACTGTGGATCTCATCCTAACTCTACTTCGAGAATGGTCAGTCAAGAGAGAGTACCATGTGTTTTGGTGACTGTCATTGGTAATCATTTCATTGACTAGAATTTTGAGGACTGGCTGAAAAATGTGAGCTGTCGACATTTGTCCACTGCGCCATGACATCTTAACCCCCCACGGTGCGGCGGAAAATGTTGTAGGTATTCTGAAAAGTGTGACTAATTCTATCGATTCGACTACCTTTAAGGATTTGGAGGATTATGCGTATAACATTTTGACGCAAAATTGAAGTTTTGACCATTCAACGACTGGAAGCTGTCTAAAAAGCCTACTCAAGAACCCAGTTCAGCCTAGTCTGGAATTAGTCGAAGTTGCTTATCATCGTGACACCGACTTACGATCGCCTCGAGGAATTGCGCTCAATAACCTGGTCACTCGAACGTGTCGCATACATGATTTAGATGATACGTTTGTTCGTCATGGATATGTGGATCAGATTATATATAATTCACCTGTTTCTACCGCTGTTGTGCCTACTACTGATACCGACGTTTCTGAGTTTATTCCAGGTTCACATTACCTGTTTGAAAATGATATTACAAATGAACCACCACAGTTATGACTGCCTGAAAGTCTCAGAAATAAACAAAGAACTCATGACAACTTTGGCTTTCCCTTAAACTGTGCCGGACATGGCAATTGCACCTAAGCCTTGTTACTGTTGTTTTATCACATCATCGATGTCAACATTTGCAACTGTGCTCAATTCATGATGTTATTACTACTACGTCGAATCCATTTTCATAGTTGAGCTAAACCACTAACTCCATTTCTATATTACTGTAATCACCACAATTCCTCATTCCACTTACTGGAGTGACAACTAATCCTCATACCCCAATTACCCCCATTCCTATTTTACTGAACTAGCTGATTAGTAACCGTCTGCAGCGCGGGTAGCCATTCTTTATCTGGTTCACGTTTTACCTTGCCCGCGCCGTTTGGAAACGAGTGATTTTGTGGAACGAAACTATCGTCGTGAACGATTGATGTTTCGTTACTGAACTCATTTGTGTATTCCTTTAATAGCACGGTAGAAATGCTTGGGTTCCATCTTGTTTTCAGTTTGTGGATCTGTTTTTTGGGCTACGCGTAAACAAACGATTACACGCATATTGATTGATCCAACAGATCGCCCAATTTACTGTCTTTTTCCAGATCATTATAAGGAAAATTTAGCGTCTTGCAAAAAGCTCAGGCGCAAAATGTGGTGTTCCTTCGTTTCACTAGAACACATGCGACAATAGACAGACACATAATGCTACCATTCCTAGAAGATAGATATCGAGCGCATCATGAATATCTCTCTTTCGTTTAGTAAAACGAAACGAGTTTCACGTCCAGACACATCCCATTCACATTCGGCTTACACCTTCAGCCACCAGAACAACAGGGAAACAGTGACCAACACTTCGTCTTTCGTTGGTCATACTGAGACTAAGGTTACTAAAATAGGACTAGTAGGCCATCGCAATCACCGCTCATTACTGTAAATGCAAAGAGTAATCTTACATCACTTTATTCAGCTGTGTACATTAGAACTCACGAGACCTCTTGGACTGCAGAGTTTCGTGTAACCTGAATATATTCAGCTGACAGAACTCAAGGGAGAAGGTCTGTGGTAGTTTAGTTTTGTTCATTCTTTGACAAAACAGGCTATAAGAAGAACTTTAGACTAGCCAAGCACTTACAACAAGAAACCTGTGTAAGCTAATGTGACAACTCTAAACTTGTCTATTTCATACGTTATATTTTTGGAGGTAAAAATTATGTAAAAATTCCCCAAGTCGACTGCGTAAAAGATGTGCAAAGTTAGAGACCTGCTAACCTTCATATCTGCACAACGATAGAATGTCAGTTACAAGCAAGCATACGCAACCTGACGGTGGCACGCCGTTTATGACGGCACCCGAAAACGTGGTACCTATTAAGGATGTCACGCATTGTGATTCTGAATGCACGTGGATGAACTTCTCTTGTCATAAATCGCGCACATCAGTTCTTTAGACTGTTCTACTCAAATCCCATTAGAAACACAGTAAGAAATCCTCCACTTGGACCGTTTTTCAGTTATCTACGGAATTGTATTTTTTTCAACAGAATTTGCACTACTGTCATTACAGAGCTGGCCAGAAAAAAAAACAGAAATGTTCATACGGTTGTTTATGGTTTGCTTGACCGCTCGGGGATCACTCGCTGCCAGGTTGTCTACAAGCGCATAAGTGGAATTCATGCACAACTGTCCATTGTATTGTCGAGTTTTGATCAAATTCGTCGTACCAGTGACCATGATTTGTGTAGAACAAGGACCATACGACAACTGCTTATCTTCGTATATTCAGGGGTTTTCCACATATCCAAGCAAATAACTAGATTTTTCACTGTTGCAAAAGTGAATTCCGACTGACTTTATCCCGAGGACACTTGTGCAACCAGTGTCTTCCGTTAGATTGGCGACGTGTTGCCTGCCTCTGGTGTGGGTGACCCAATCCGCGAAATCCGTACTTGTTGCGCCACTAAGCCTCATGTATGCGGCCGATGATATTAAACGGGACATCAATATCTGTTCTCCATGATGTGATTGGCTGATACATAATCACTGTTCTAGACTAATGAACACCTGTTTGTTCTAACTTCTGACACCAACACTTTTTCTGAGCAAATCGCATAGTTGAGACAGTGAACGCGGCACACCTGGGGTACGTTTATTGCTTGCACAGAAATATGCCATTTGATGACCACTTATTATCACTACTGTTACTAACTTGTGCCCTTAACCCTGCTCTCTGAATATCCCTAGTGTAGGCCTACACGCTGACAGCTGATTCAACGGTATGTGTAAAACTGTAGCAGGAGAAAGAGCGAGGACGAGCATCGGATATTTCACATAAGCGAACGCCTCTTTACTTGTTTTCCTGCTCATCACACACAGTTTTGGCAACACGTAAAGGTTGAACAGGGCGCATGATAAAGTTTTTTCAGAACATATTTGTTAACAAACGGAGAATGATGGATGCCAGCATTTCCTATTCAGTCTTCAGTATCAGCTAACTACTACCGGGACTACATAACAGATATGCAGAGTTGAATGAAGAGCAGAAAATAAATAACAAAACGGCATGGGAGGCACATGTTTAAGGCTCACGTGTAACTGTTAGTGAACAGTATGGTCTGAGTTAATAGGTGAATAATACCCACAACTGGTCTCAATCTTCGCATTTCATTAGTTCTCTAGATGATCTCTAGGTTTGCCTGTGCATTCAATGCCACAGCAAGACGGCTATTCACAAGAGTCTCAGAGTAGTCCAAGAAGAACGAATTTGTATGTTACAGTAAAATGTTGAATGCCGAGTGCAGACTAGTCGGACCGCCGGTGGCAAATGTATGTATGTATGAATTAGCTAAGCTATACAATCACAGTCTGAGTAAATTTGCGCAAATGTTTATTTAAAGGTTCCAAGCATCTACCGGTTATTCTGCTGGAACTTTCGCCGCAGCCCTACTTTTCTTGAAGATAAGAGTAACTGGCAAGTTCAGTCAGTAATTGAGACTTCCTAGGCATTATAGATTTGTTTAATCGATGTAATCGGACAATTTATGATAGAACCAAAGCAGTATTTACCACAGTGTGAACTTCCTCCTGTTGATCCTGTCTGCTTGTGTTTGTAGCTAGTTGGTTCTACACGCCATCGTGTGTAACCGGAGTTTGTTGGCTATACATTCAAATATACAAATGTTCGTCGCACTAAAGCCATGTGTTACTGAATGATCACGTATGTCTCGCTAGTGTAAAGCTTGTAGCTTTTGTTTAGTGGCTAGTACATGCTGGACCCCAGTAAACAGTTCTTATTAACCGCTCATCCCCATGGGTAGTGAGGATTCCCAGAAATGGCTAGCAGTATTCCCATTCCAGCCCACAGATAACGACCACAACGGCACGGGAGCTGTCCGTAAATCTCATCGTATTTAAGATCGTTTGTGGCGACTGCGTAAACACTGAAGTATCACCCACATAAATGTTCATAAAACAGCATCGCCAAATTGCTGTGATGAAATCTCATTCTTTCGTAAGCCTGAGAAAATAGCAAGAGTGGGTCACAACGGGTTTCTTCATCGGCTTGTTGATAAAGCGTACTGTGGAAATGAAAGTTTGACAATAAACGATTCACCTAAAATCACTGACCTCATACAATACAATATTGGCAACTGGTGACTGAGCAACTGTTGAACACACATCAGTTCCGTAAATGGATCTTATTAAGGTCTTCGATCAGATATGACGAGCCTATGTGGCTGTGCGCGTTGGATGTTCGTTTTTACAGCGTATGAACTGCACCAACCCTCGAACACATTTATGATGTTGAGCATTGATCTTGGATATAACCAATCTCAGTGGCTTGAGTGTTCTGTACAACTCATAAAGTTTAACGATTCGCGTGCACACCCATCAATTGTTCTGAGGATGAGAACTAAAACAAGGTGCCCACTTAGTCGGTATACGTGGGTGAACTCATTTGTATTCATAAATATGACACCGAGAGATTTGTTTAAACATTAAGCATTCATTATCTTCTGCAGATTCAAGATGGCGGCTCGTATGGCTGCATTTATCCTTTGATAATGTCAGAATAAGCTTATCAACAATAAAATTCAGCTCTGTCAGTTTATTGTCCGGTATCAAATTTTGATATACATAACTGAAAATCGGTTGAAAAGACTGCACTGTTGGGTTATAATACCGTCCATTACTGTGAAATTTATGGTCGAGTCCTAGTGACGATGACTCCTGCTTTGACGCATTAAGCGACGTACAGGATAGACTCAGGATATGCTTGTTGGCGTCTCAAACACATGGCTTCTTTTCAAATTTGATCGTAGGGCAATATTACTTAACAACATTTTCAGTAGTAACATTGTTATAAATGGTGTATTTCTGTGTTACTGGTAGTAAAATATGCCAACGTGCTAAATGGCGGCCCAACTGTGTGACGCTACAAATAACAATAGTACGGATAAGTATACTAATCTTAGGGTTAAACACCCGCTTCCTTTATTATCCACATTACATAGCTAAGATAACGCTTGCAAAAGTATTGTTGTACTTATTTAGACTTATTTAGACACCGGAATAATCACTAGCAAAACAATAAAATAGGCGACCATTATTAAAGCAACCATTGGATGTCGATAACCTGAAAACTGCTCAACGGCTAAACCTTATAATCACATACCGACTCTTCCCTGATTTACTTGGGTGCTTATACATCAGTTTAGATTTATGTCAGGACGTAAGCCAAACAGCCGGCACCAAACAGCACACCAACTTTGTCAAAATGCTGCATTGCACAATTGGAGTGAAATTCTAAAGTGGCCCATTTTCTTGTAATTACAAAAAGCATGGTTCGTATGTTTAATGGAATATTGACTTAAATCGGCTTGCATAAATCTATCTGAATGTTAATTAAATTTTTCACTCACAGGTCTTGTGTTAATGTTAAGCATGATAATCCATTGAAAACTGTCCATGTGTTCAAGTTTTTCACATTTTAAACATATTGAACTGGGATGATCACCGAAGTCTTTCTTCCATACCAATACAAGTTCGGTATTGTCAGCTACCTCTCGAAAACCAACCAAAACGCTTGTCGTGCCTTAATGTTCTGCTGAAGATAGGCACAATTGTGTGCGCGCTTGATTAACTAAAATTGTTGACACCAATCTCAAGGTCACGGGCGGAGGTGACCGAAGCTCGCATGCCGTACCCATGAAACTCTGCTGACTATTATTCAAACCAACCGGTATTTCCGGTGTACTGTTCACTGACTTGTTCACATAGAACGCAAGAGAATATGAGATACGCCCTGAACAATCTGGTCTTACCACGATTGCAGAGGTTAACTGATTGATGGAAGTAGGTCACTTGGCCTATCATCTCCACACCCCATCGGCTCGGGCGGCAGGTCTCAGCGGAAATGTAAACCACCATTGCCGTTCGTGGATGTAGAAACGTATCATGGAAGCAGCACATAATACTTGTCATTAGTGACATAGTATTCCAGAAAAATTCGGAGTTGATAAAGAGGCGAACGGTAAACGGTTGGTTTGTGTGACACAGCTGACCTGTTTTATGATTGCACGGGAGTTCAGCTGTCCTCATCCTTTTCTGAACAGCCTCATAAAATTTCGGAATTTAGTATTGCTGACTACATTGTTGGAGGGGAATGCCACTCAAGTGGGTGCTGTGCATATCGGATTAAACAGAATTAACCAAATAGAGTTGGTGCGTTGCTTTTAAGAATCTAAGGGCGGGTTTGAAACTATTTGATTAAAGGAATATGACTTAGTGATACCTCTGAGATAGAGTGCAATCAGTAGATCGACTAATGATGATGTAATTTTACTTGGTGAAAGGACAAACAACCAAACTGAAGACGCTAAATACTGCCGTGAGTGCACGTGGAAGGTTGGTTCAAAGCGAAACTAAATGATGGAGAAAGCACCGGTAAGGTTGACGGGAACGCAAAGTGAGATGAGATTAAGAAAATTATATTCGCATCGTTGCACGGTTTAATGTAAAACTCATGCTAATTTTGTGTTTCAAGAGATGTTCACGGCATGACTACAAAGACGATGGTAGAAAGTCGTCATTATCGGATGCAGCAGTACAGAACTAAATAAATGGATGAAGAATAAAGAAATGTTTAGATTACCCATCTTCCGCATACGGCAGTCACGTTTTCACACGTACATCCGAACAGCCAGCCAGCCAGATTTTTACCACCTTCCGGGCATACCGGCTCGAGCCAGTAACAAGCAGAGGAAATTTAAAGAAAGGGCTATGTTAAAACATGAATCGTCTCAACAAGCATCCACATTTATTCACGTTAATGATGTGTTAGCTTCCTACACTTCACCTTCACACTATTTGCATAAGCACACCTTGGAAGGGTCAGAGCAATTCGACCGGTGTTATGAATTGATTGCGGATTAGTAAATGAGTCTAAACCAAACCTCTCGGCAGAGTTGCCTTATGGGAGAGTGCATTATTATTTAAACCATGGTTATAACAAGGGTGTTGATAACCAGTTGACTCTAACAACAGCAAAGCTGAACTTATGCTTCATTTTGAAGAGGGCCAGCTGAAACGCCTGTATCAATGTAGAAGCTGCTGCCAAATATTAGTAATGTGCAGCACATATCAAACAAGTTCTCTTCTGCCAAGTGGCAAAACACCTTCTTCAAATTATTTAATGAGTGCCATGATTGTGTAGCTTCCTAGTTATGGAATCCTCGACTGGAGCTAACTAGCAAGTTATCGTACTTACACTCGGAGCGACCGTACAAACTCGTCGTTACTCGCAAGCAAGTGTGACTGAATGGTCAAATATGACAATTCGGCTGCTGAAGTCAGCGGTACAATGATCCACACCGTTGCTTTCGGAAAACGTGGGCCGGAGTTCAAACCCTGGTGGAAGCAAGGATATACGACCCTGAAGGGCCCAGTAAGACTCCAATTCTTGCCCCTGGGCTGTGTGAAACGTTTATATAAATGCGTGAGCTGCAGTCAACTGCCAACAGTGTTCGATTTTCATCAGTCAAGTTTGCTGCAACTCGAAAATAATTAGGAACGACTTCGTTCTATTTCTAGGGTCCATATTATTTGTCCGAATAATAACTTTTCGCATTTCGGTCAGCGAGCTTCCAGAGAACAGTTCACGAACATCCCACTTTTAAGGTGCTCATTTTCCACGCGTTTCACGACGAAATGTAAATAAACTGTCTGAAAAACTATCAAATGATTGCTACTTGGCTTAACATAACAAGTGACCGACTAAATGAATTTAACTCGATTTGTAAATTGAGTAAAGGAAATGTTACTTCAGGTTAACGGAAATGGAGATGCGGTTGTCAAGTTCGATGTATAACGTTTCTTTCTACCACAGTCAAACAATCATGTGGGCACACTATGAGATTCAACAGACAAAATATCTCACACAAACGCCTATATCCATTCCAACGATACCCCCATCTTGTCATCTCGCAGAATTAAACAAAGCTTCGGGGCCTTCATTTAAATCAGTGGATCGTAAACTTTTTCAGCTTATCCTCTCCTCAGCCAAATCAACGCAGTGTAATCTTCCTCCTTACTTCACATGCAGTGGATTAGTCCAAAATTCAGAAAAAGTGGAAACAGAACATATTCGATAAAATTTAATTTGAAACTCCAGTTATTTCCAAAGAACAGCGCAATGGCTGAGGTTCGTTCAGACAGACCAAAATTAGGCTGAGAGACGTTTACAAAAAATCTCAGGTCTTTCTTTCCAGCAAGTCGTTGCACCGCACTGATTTCTCTACCATTAGTGTTATCAAGGGAGAATACTATACACTTCTAGAATCATTGGTCTACGGCACCATTTATATATGCGATTCCTTCAACAGGGTTTCATGATAACCGTAATATTAACGGGATAAGGGAATCTATCGGAAGTAATACATCAGCATGACTTACAATTCTGTTTGCTCTTTGTAGTATGAATGAAAAGATTGTTGATGATGGATGGACTTAAGTTTATGTAACCACAATCTGATTGGTCAGTTTCTCTGGCCAATCAACTTCACCGACTACATTAGGAGGGTCCTGGAAGGATTTTGATGGGCTAGTGTTCAACTCTTGTGAATTTGTTAGTTCGACGGGCGTCCACGACGAGCCGGAATAGAACCGAACTAGTTTCCTTTGAATGCAGCCACCACATCTGTCGCACGCAAGTCAAAACCTTGCCCATGCAGACAAAAGGTCAAAAACACGAGTTTCTGAAAACATCAAGATGTTCGGAAATCAAATGTGTCATTCTTTAACAACAAAGTAAGCATCATCATATCAGTTTAACAAATTTTTAGGATGGAAAATATTGGTTATGACTGCCTTTATTCCAGTGCAAATCAAGCAGAAGTAAGAGTTGAGAAGGCCGAATATTCTTCTCGTACACTCATTACCAACAGCTTTCCTTTCGGAAGAGAAAACCAAAGGAGGTTAGCTAAAGGTCTGCGGTTAGAAACAGCGATGAGTCTCTGCTGTTCTCCACTTGTCTCAAACTTTATGCGTGCCACCACAGATGTCATTCCCATATCCTCGAAATTTCGTATTCGGACTCAGCCACCCACCATTTAAGTCCGCTTTAAACTAATACACCTATCACACTGCTCATGAGTGAGATATCTTCAATGTCCAACAGTGGATTGTAATTTGAGCTGTTTGAGAAATCTTGTTGAGACAGTCAATCTCCTAGACCATTTGATGGAGTCCACATGTGAGGGACTGGTTGCAGAAAGCGCTCAACCAGTTCAGTTGCTCAGATATGCGTCCCATCTACTTACTCACCCATGCACATTAGTTCTGAATATAAGGTTATTAACTTCAAAGAAGTGAGAAACCAACCGGCTGGGGATATTTTGTCAACGTGACATTCTGACAGTGCAGGTGAGAGTTCCGAGGACCTGAATATACACCACTGTGAGATCATGTGAGTGACAATTTCAGGTATGGTAACTGAATGATGTACACCGAACATCACATTCACGACTAAACGCAAAAGTAACTGAAAAAGTGGCGGCAACATTTTAATGTGAGCGTCAACCTATCTAATTAGGTGCATTCGGCCACTCGACTTGACTTGTCTCACTTACAGGTTATTAACATTTGCTCACACTGGAGATCAGGTGAGGACCTGTCAACCTCAATATGAAATTGCAGCCCTGCAACCGATAGCGCAGTGTTTACACGGAGAAAACATTACGATGCAAGCATTCGGTTTTGTGCTAGCAACGACCAAAACAGAAGTCAGCTGATGTGAGAACAGTCAGAGTGCAGGTATTAATCAGAGGAGAATTTCTATTTAAAGGCAGTTGAGGTATAGTTTGAATAGCAATGTCTCGATCATTTAGTTAAGGAAGTGTAAATGAATACATGGAGGAGAGAGCCTTCATACTGCGCCTGGACGGAAGCTAGATAGCACACTTCGACGAAGATGAACGTGAATTTCGGCGTTTGAGCCTGGTGCCGTCTTCAAGCGATCATCTTAGAGTTTCGTTTTGATCTCAGAACATTTCTTCTTGGTCACACAATGCATTCTGACAAATTGTCTGACGATCTGTATGAGGTCGATAAAAAATCCGGAGAAACATCCGTTTGCCAACCATATTTTTGTGTTCCGATGAGAGATTTCCGGCGTGTGCACGAATCTGGTAACTTCTGAAACAAAAACATGCACCACATCTCTTTTGGAGAGAGTAATCAGGAATGTCTGCTATAACCTCAGTGATACTGCAAATTTTGCTTTCTAAATCCTGTCTGAAATTCACTTTCATTAGAAAGCTTCGTCAAACTGCGTCTTATGGATTAGATTTAAAGTGCAACCCCACGTTTTTGCAAGTCAAATACCCTGATAGATACGCAATTAAATCGTGTACACGGATGATATTTGTTGTAGGAATGGCTAGTAGTTCATGAACGATTACCAGGTAGGGACTAGTGGGAGGGCTTACTCGGGATCATTTATCATCACACTGTATAATAACGAAATGGCAATATGACTGCCCACTAGTTTAACAAAGAAATCAGAGATCTGTTCGTTTGATACCAGATAGAACACAAGAATGTAGCGAAAAGGCGTCCAGTAAAGCATAGTCTTCAATGTCCAATACGCTAGTCAGCATGCTACGCGCGCACGCTCGCGTTTATGACACAGGGGTCCAATCCACAACACCCTCCCAAGGTTCCGCTCACGCGTTGTGTGCCCTTCAGTCTTTTTTATGTGCGCGGTCGGCCCCGTCTATCGGGGTTTTTTGCTTGCCATTCTTCGTCCGTTGGTCCGATTTCATTGAGCGATGGCTCGTCCGGTCGCTCTTGTTCTCCTCTATCTATATACACTAACCTCTGATCGTATTCCACGATCGCGTCGAGATATTCCTGCTAGTGTTGGAATAATCGCGCCTCCGATTTTGTTGTCCACTCTTTTGCTTGCCATGTCTCGTCCGTTGCTCCGATCCAGTCGAGCGTTGACTCATCCGGTCGCCCCCGCCATCCCCGATCCGTTCGGTGTGGGGTTTTAGACCTGCCCCTCCCCCCGCGTCCAGATATTCCGCCGAGTGTTGGAATATCCACACCTCCGGCCTTATTATCCACCATAAGAATACGAATAGAAGCACTAAATTTTTAACCAACTGACTGAACGTGTTTGCTTTTGTAAAGCATAAGACAGCCTTAGCGCTGTGTAGTGATTGGATAGCCTCCAAACCACAGCTAAATGCAGAACAATGATAAGCTTTTCAGAGCGTAAGATCGGTCTCACTACCACAAGAACAGTTCAGTCTGCATAGACGGAGTAACTGGTCTACTTTCAGGAGAGGACGAAGTTAAAACATAAGTTAACAGGCTTTGCTTGAGATAAAGTCCGGACCACGTCTGCATGTCCATTGAAGTAAAATATGTAAATTGAGCTGACTGACCGTCAAAACAATCTCAAAATCACTACCGATGTTTTTGATATTTTCCCTTTGGAGCAGCACCTGTCTCAGATAACTCCAGAATTAGGTTGTTCATTATCTGGGTCATTTTGACATGAATGACTATTTCCTTTTCTTATAACTGTGTTCTGTATATTGTTATTTGGTACATATATGAAAAATCCGTAAGTCTTCCAAGGCGTTTTATTGTTCAAGTGTTATAGAAATTACAGACTATAAAAGAGCAGCTAACTCGGTCGGCTAAACGGACCGCTGCTCATCATCTTTTACATGCAGATTTTCTACGTGAACATACCAGGGTTTAAATAGGCATATGTTAAGTAGCACAATTCACACACCGTAGAGGAAAAGTCTATTTATATTTCATTGCCTTTTTAGGGCGACGATGCTTCCGGGATTATAAGCATCAAGCTCAGCGTAGCCTTATGCAAAACCTACGTCGTAGCAAAACTACGTGTTCAGTTTAAATCTATACCGATTTTGTGCCTTCAGTTGGAAGATAGATTGCCTGTTCATGCTTCTTCTTACTATGTATATCATTTTATTTGTCCCTGTGGAACGAGCTATGTAGGCTGCACGACACGGCGATCATCCGAACGCATTCGGGACCATCATTCGGTGTGGCTAACTAGGGGCTTGGCAAAATCTTGCTCGTCCTCTACCGCTGCGCACCTAATGGAGTGCAACTACTCAATCGAACTCAATCACTCATTTCGTCCTATCTATCACGCATCGGGTTTACAATCAAAACATGTCAAAGCGTTTGCTGGCGGTCGTGGAAGCCATAGCAATTCGGTTACTTTCCCCCTCACTATGTACTCGAAAACGTTTCGTCAAAACATTGAATATTCCATGGCCTAGTGTTCGCGTCCGGAATGAACAGATTACGTAATCATGACCACTATCTTAACAGCCAACAATAAGTTGTACAATCGACCTGATCCTTCTGAAACTGATAATGAACCTTTACTGTACCTTTTCTCACACATGATTAACTCATATAAATGTGTTGTAATTAGCCTGATGATGAATCACATTTCTTCTAATGTCTAAACGGGGTATTTTCACGCAATTTTTCATTTTCGTCAGCTACCGAAAAGGGTCAATGAGGGTAATTATCAGTGATGACAACGTAAACACAAATGAATTTAAGTATCACTTCGATACATTCGGAAATGCCATCGTCCACTTTGAAGTAAACATCAGTCCAATTGTCGAGGCGTATATCTCAGCGTCCTCGTGCACCTGGTGAGTTAAAAGGTTCTAACACCGAGCTTCTCACTCTGATTGTAAACGCTTCATCACCACAGCGCTCAGTTCCAAAAGATATGAGGTGGGAGTCAGGCAGACTGCAGGTCAACCAAATGAAACAACCCTTCATAAAAGTAATACTATAATGATATGCGAGGTAGAAATTGGGAAAATCACTCGCTAATTGCCTCCGAACTCCCCAATTCGAAGAAATAACGACAAAAGATATTGTCATACCTTGAACACAAGAAACAGCATTAAACTGTTCTTTGTTGCAGCTACCGTGTAATTTAGCTAAGGCCATTACTGTCCCCCGTTACACGGACTACTTAAGAAAAATTCGACCTGCTCTGCCTGTTACGAGTTGAAGAGATCAAGTTTAAGAAGCTCGTAGGGCTGACAAATCTTAGGACTGCAATAAATCGCATATATTCGCAAATGAGACCGCAGGAAGATGTCTACTTTGAGTAGACTTGTCGTGTAGTCCAGCTGCAATGAATGTAAATATGCCTGAAGGAGTCACAACCAAATATTACCTATATCGGTTGACGCACTACTTACTGGGATGCGATTCCAATACTGTTCATAGTTGTCTTACCTTTACGTTCATTGACTACGCTGAATAGCGCAGACTCAAGAACTATTACTACCGCTTTTATTTACGACTGTTTATCATTAGAATGTCTAATCGGCCGCTTCTGGCTATATTTCGACACATTCGTTCTGAAAGGTCTGCTAGACTTTTTCTGTTTGCATAAATCTTATATCTCCTCCATTCTGGGAGGAAACACTAATCGACCGGATGTTGGAGGCGGCTGAATGTCTTTGTCATTTAGAGCAATCAGACTGCTGTTATAACGGACGAATGGAGCGATATGGAACGAACATTACATTTAGGCATGACAACCAAATAACAGTTCGCTCTGTTCATTCTAGATTTAGATTTCCAAAGTGGCGTCAAGCGGACGATCGAGGGAAAGTGCATGACCATTTGCATTCAACCACAACCACTACGCTGCCTGGTCCATCCAATGCACATTAAGATGGTGACGTGGGTAGCTCAGCTGTTGGATCGGAATCGGACAGGCAGTCTCGCGCTTGCACGCCCACGCAATCACGCGTCATAACTTATGCCAGATAAGTCATGCTACAAATTAACCAATCACGTGTACTAGCGCTTGCCGATTCGTCAGTTAGTTATTGATCGGTTGTCTTTGATTATTCATTTTTATATGTCTGTACTACGTAACCAATCGATACATCTTGTACTTGAGTCTTACCAACTCGTTCTCCTCACCCGAGCGGGACGATTCAACAGTTGGCGACGGGGATGGCCGAAACAGAATTATTGGGAATATTGCAGCAGCAACAGAGGCAAATGCAGCAACAGAGGCAAATGCAGCAACAGCAGGATCAGATTGAACAGCAGCAGAAAATGATGCAGCGTCACCAGCAAGCCTTTTTGGATCAGCAGCAGACGAACGCTAAAATGTTTGAGTCACTCACAGCACAACTAACCGTCCTGACTACGTCACGTACAGCCGCCACTCCGGAACCAAAACTGAAGGAGACCTTGGCAACCAGCATTCATGAGTTTAATGGTGATCTAAATAATGGTGTGACAGTTTCGTCTTGGTATCAGCGTTACGAAGACATTTTCCTAGTAGATGCAGCCACGTTGGACGAATTCGCCAAAGTACGCCACTTAATGCAGAAATCAGGTGCAGCTGAACATGCACAATATTGCAACTATATTCTTCCACAGAAATCTCGTGACTGCACTCTGAAAGACACTGTTTCGAAGCTTTGTTCTATTTTTGGTGAGAGGACATCTGCGTTTAACATTCGATACAAATGTCTGAAAATCTCTAGACACGATACAGAGGACATCGTGACGTTGGCTGGTAGAGGAAACCGAGAGTGTGAACGTTTCCAGTTAAAACAGATATGGGATTCACAATTCAAAGCTTTGATATTTGTTGCCGGGTTGACATCTTCAGAGGATGCTGATATACGAACGCATCTTTTAGCAAAACTGGATTCGTGTACAGACTTCTCAGTTCAGGATTTAACGGCAGAATACTTGCGCCTAGTGAATCTTAAGCACGACTCACAAATGTTGCAATCGACCTCATCTCCCACTGACATAGAATCAGTTGACCGAGTTATAAGCCACAATCGTCCACCATATGTTTGTCGTGACGCACCTTTTCGTATGCAATGGCCATCTTCCGCTTGTTGGCTATGTGGACAGTGGCACTTCGTTCGATTTCGCCCATATCGCAGACAGGTGTGTCAACAGTGTAATTGTATGGGTCACAAGGAATCACACTGCAGACAATCAACCCAAGGCTTCCGCGCACGTCGCCAGTCCAATGTGGTGTTTAGTACAACAGGTGATATTGTTAACCGACGGAAATATATCACTCTTCACATTGAAAATCATCAAGTTACGTTACAGATAGATACTGCATCGAACATCACAATCATTTCCCGTTTAAAATGGATTAACCTTGGAAGACCACCGTACAAGCCAACACACAGAATAGCCAAGAACGCTAGTGGTCACCAGATTCCTCTTCCTGGTGAATTAATGTGTACCTTCTGCTTCCGTGATAAATGTGACTCTGGCATTTGCTACATATCTCCTAGCAACCACCTACATCTTTTGGGTATAGACTGGATAGAAAAACTTGATCTGTGGAATGTACGCTTTAATTCTGTTTGTGACGTATATAACACTATTCATTTATCAACATTTTGTGACGTGGCTACAATCTCGAGTAAACTGTATGGTGATTTTGTGCAACAGTTACCAGATAAGTTTCCAGATGTTTTTACGAACAATTTAGGCAAATATACAAAGGGTAAAGCTCAACTTTTCATCAAAACAGGAAGCAAGCCAGTGTTTTGTCCCAAGCGTCCCGTGCCATGCTCAACAACAGCAGCGTTGGAGGCTGAACTAGATCGTCTAGAAGCCACAGGAGTGTTGGTAAAGGTGAACTACTCCTCTTGGGCCGCCCCAGTTGTAACAGTAAAAAAAGCAAACGGCTCCATTCGACTTTGTGGTGATTTCTCAACTGGTCTGAACAAGGCTTTGCAGACACATCAGTATCCACTTCCTGTGTCAGAAGACTTATTTACTCGACACAATGGTGGCAAAATATTCTCTAAGATCGATCTCTCTGATGCATACCTCCAAGTTGAGGTGGATGATAGTTGTAAAGACCTACTAACAATAAACACACATCGAGGACTGTACCGTTACAACAGACTTCCATTCGGTGTTAAACGTGCTCCAGCAATATTTCAGCAAATTATTGATACTATGCTTAGTGGTTTGGCGTACGTTGTTTGTTACATGGACGATATCATCATTGTAAGCCCCTCACCAGATGAGCACAAAACACACTTAGAACAAGTCTTTAATCGTATTCATGAATACGAATTCACCTTACGAAAACAAAAATGAGTTTTTCTTGACTCAAATCAAATATCTGGGATTCAAGGTCGATTGCAATGGTCGTCGTCCAGACCCCGCTAAAATTTGTGCGATTAAAGACCTCCCTTCTCCAACTAATCGAGTTCAGTTACAGTCATTCTTGGGTCTTGTGAACCATTATAACAGTTTCGTGCCCAATATGCATCAACTAAGGGCACCTTTAAACAATCTGTTACGCAAGGATACCAAATGAGTTTGGTCTCACGAGTGTCAATCTGCGTTTGGTAGCCTTAAGCGAATCATGTCTTCGGACCTATTATTGACACAGTATGATCTTAATCTCCCTATTATTGTAGCTGCTGACGCTTCTGATTATGGCATTGGGGCTGTGATTTCACACCAATTCCCTGACGGTCACCAAAAGGCAATCAGCCACGTTTCGCGGACACTGTTACCTGCCGAGAGAAATCATAGTCAGATAGAGAAAGAAGGTTTGGCTTTAATTTTCGCCATTAAAAGATTCCATAGGATGTTGCACGGCCGCCCGTTTACATTGTGCACGGACCATAAGCCCCTGTTATGCATACTCGCCCCACCCAAGGGTATACCTGTTCACACGGCTAACCGACTTCAACGTTGGGCCACATTACCAATCGGTTACGATTTTGTCCTCAAATATATCCCGACGAAGCGTTTTGGTCACGCGGACGCCTTTTCCAGGCTGATTGCGCATAAGTCGTCTAACCATCCAAGTGAGGACGTGGTCATTTCCTCTGTAGAGGTTGACGCTGACGTAAAATACGTGTTTTGAGTCCATCAGGAATTTGCCTGTCACTTCTACTATGATCCGGCGTGCCACTCAATCGGACCCTGTCTTGCAAGCGATAAAGTATTATTTACGCACGGGCTGGCCCGAAGAGATATGTGCAATTTACAAACCATACTACCAACGGCGGGATGCTCTAACGGTTGTGGACGGGTGTTTAATGTTAGCGGATCGTATAGTGATACCACAAATCCTGAGAAAATGTGTTATACAAACGTTACATTGTGCACATCCCGGTATAAAACGTATGAAAGCTTTGGCACATAGTTACGCATATTGACCAGGGATCGATTCCGACGTTGAGAGCACGGTCGAGTCACGTGAACAGTGTGCACGTGCTGCAAAAGTACCTGTCAAGGCTGAGTTGCACTCCTGGCCTCTACCAGATGGCCCATGGAAAAGAGTCCATGCCGACTTTGCTGGTCCACTCAATGACCAATACTTTCTCATCCTCGTAGATGTCTTTTCTAAATAGCCGGAGATCGTTCCAATAAGCACAATTTCCACGATAACTACTATTTCGTGTCTAAGTCGCACATTTGCTCTGTTCGGTTTTCCAAAAACGCTTGTGACTGACAATGGTACACAGTTCACTTCAACACAGTTTTCACAATTTTGTAAATCATTCGCTATAGAGCATGTCCGCAGTCCTCCATAACATCCTCAATCTAACGGACAAGCAGAACGTTTTATGGATACATTCAAAAAAGGCTCTTCACAAATTGGAGGGGGAAGGAAGAATGTGTGAAATTTTAGACACCTTTTTGCGTACCTACCGTTCTACACCTAATGCAGCCGTACCAGATGGAGTTTCACCAGCTGAAGTTTTTCTTGGGCGGCGAATGAGAACAGCACTGGATGCCATGCTTCCCGTCAAGCGGGCGGGTCAACGCAACATCAAGATGCAGAAGCAATTTAACCAACATCATCGAGCTAAGGCTCGAGAATTCCATACAGGTGACCCAGTATTTGTTCTAAAATTTCATGGCCATGGGTGTAACTGGGTGCCGGGAACTGTGACTCAGCGTCGAGGTCATGTGTTATATGAACTCACCGTCCACGGCAAGAAGGAGACTCATCAAACAAACCACATCAGACAACGAGATTCCAACATCTGCGACAAACCGGAAGACATCAGTGAATTACCTCTCGATATTCTGTTAGATACGTTCGAACTGTCAACACACGACTGAGAGTAACACGGAAGAAAACGTGGTACGAGAAAACCCTATCATTGAAACACGTCACTCACGACGAACTCGGGCTCCAATAAAGCGTCTCAACGTGGACCCTACTAAAAGGTCGTACGAATAGTGTTCATCTTAACAGAGGAGGGTGTTGGACCGGAATCGGACAGGCAGTCTCGCGCTTGCACGCCCACGCAATCACGCGTCATAACTTATGCCAGATAAGTCATGCTACAAATTAACCAATCACGTGTACTAGCGCTTGCCGATTCGTCAGTTAGTTATTGATCGGTTGTCTTTGATTATTCATTTTTATATGTCTGTACTACGTAACCAATCGATACATCTTGTACTTGAGTCTTACCAACTCGTTCCCCTTACCCACGGGACGATTTAACACCAGCAATGGGTGCCAACACGGTTGCTGCCACCAATACCGGATTATAGAAGCGATAACCAGGATCAGCAGAAATTAGATCAAATGGTCATTGATGAAGTTTGGCAAAAGCCGGAAAGGACGCGCGAATTTATGCAGTTGTCGGTTACCCGCAATGAAGATAGTCACTGTTACTTCACGTGTACTGTAAACAATGCGTTACTACCCACGCGATGAACATACTTCCAATAAGTCTCATCTTCCTATTATTTTTGTGAACCTGTAGGAGTTGCGTAACGATACTGAGATCGGGCCTCCTGACGCACCTACCTAATAGTGAGTTATCTATTTTTCAATTCTATCGGCTAGCGAGACATACAACTTTGTAGGAGAATTGGAAGAATGCTTCTATGTTAACAGAACAGGCCAAGTTGTAATTGTTTACACTTCGAATCATTGACAGAAACGCTTATGCGCAGCGTGGGTCATATGTAGACCCCCAATGATCCTAGAGGAGAATTCTAGGGTTGTTGCAATGTTAACAGTATTCGAGCAGCTCAATTGTGAAAAATTCGATCAGAGGGGAGTTGCACTGTGTTCGTCCGCCAGCTGTATCGGTCGCCTAAAATGACGAGGTAAAGCGATCGTCACGATCTAACCATAGCCTGTTGTGGACTAAAACGCCAGCAAGATACACTAAATTCAATCAGAAAGCGTGTAGACTTTTGCTGAAGAGAAACAAGGGACGTCACCCTAATAATCTAATCGGGCCTTGAAACAGTGTGTTCGTTGAACAAATTCTTGATAAAGACTATGGCGTTAATCCCACACAAGACGTTTATACAACTGATAGAATTGTGGTAAATCACTGAGAAGTGGTTACGCAATCGAAAGATATTCACCACACAATTGATTACTCCGTCAGACTGTTTATAAAAATTGCCAGCAGAAAGTCGCATTACCAGGCTACATTCACACTCAACCTTGTGATTTGTGCGGCATCGATCAACCAGCCAGTCAGCCACTGAATTGCCGTTGACCAAGGTTGCATGTGCAAACTTCGCCACCATCGTACAAAATAGCACCTATCCTGAATTTCTCACGTGCGTTCAACCCACATTCAGGTGTCCGAACGCATTCATTGCGGTTCACCTAGCCCACGAGAAGCAGTTAGCTGAACAACGGTAGAAGCACGGAACATTGCAGCCCGTCATTCGTGGATGATCCCCCATAGAATTATCCTTATCCCTTCTCGGTCAAGGACATCATTTTTTTCACATCAATGTAACGCGGATCGCAACTGTTGCCAGCGTGTCTCCAAATTTTTGATATCAGACCCTACTCATGACCACACTTTTGCAGTTTGTTACATGTTCATGACAAACTTCTTTTTTGGATGAAAACGAATAGATACGAGGTGATAAAATTGTATCACCATGTACTGACTCCATGGACGCCGACTCTTGGGTTATTCCCCTCCAACAATGATGACTCGCCAGTTGAGTGGATAGATTATGCTTGTTTGCAACTTGAAACAAATCAATCAACAGTCGGTTTGTTCCCCAGATCACATAAAGTCAGCTGTATGGTTCTGACGGACGTCTCCAAAAATGATCATCCGTCGGTTTCTAAAACTAAGTAGGAACTTTTAAAGAAATGTCTGTTTGGACAAGATGCGACGAAACATATGAGCGTCAAAACCAACTCAATCAAGACAGGCAAACTAGCCTTACTATGCAACTAACGTGAGTGCACAAAATTAACACGTTTGTGCGGAAAGAAAACTCCTTTACTCCATACCTGCCGAATTTTCCTAATTTATTTTGTCCTCAGTTCCTGATGTTTGCAAGAAAACATATTATCAGATGTGAATATTTATTTCGCCAAGATAAAAGTTTGATACAATGGTCTTGTGACAGCAAGCATTTACATGGAGTAATATAAAAAGCGAAAAGGAATTAAAAACTCCGCGAAGAAATGTTATCGCGAAGCTAGTGCCGTGCCAGTTAGCTCACGTATACTCCATCAAGGGTACTGATAAGAATGCCACACAAAAGAGGCACATGATCTTAGTATCATCAAAAATAAAAGCTAGGTATGCAAAATGCATCATGAGAAATTATGTTCTCGTTTTCTGACTCTGTCGAATCACCCCCAACTGATAATCCAAGGAAGCTATGCGCGTTTTGATCGACTCGAGCTGTGGATTAGAAAGAGCAATATGTCAAACGCTGTGGAAAGTCAATTAGTATAATAAGTGCAGAGAGAAGGGAGACTTAGGGAAACACGCATGAGCGACTATATTTGGAATAAGTGTGGTGACATTCATAAATACTCTGATACGAAACCACCTAATGAACAGAAAAATTGTCACTGCCCTGAGAGGGCTTTCTGTTTCACGTGGAATGCGCCAGGAATCCAAACAAAAAGTCTCTGAGAGTAGTAGATTATGCGAAACAATGTATTATACGAAATCAGGATATTCAAGCGAAAGATAACGGATAAGGATTTTGCTTAATTTCACCGAACTTAATTTCGCAACACAATAAATGGGGACGATTAAATCAGTTTAAATACAGCAACGAAGATGTATAAACGTGAAAATGAGACGATACGAATTTCGTATCACGCCGGTTTTAATTTCGACATCTGTTGTCGAGTGCGCATACCCTGGTAAACTACAAGTATGACGAAAAGGAAAATCTCAACAAAGACGGACGTCTAGCTTGATGAACCGTCACCATGTGAATGAGTCAAGATCTGTAGCGTACGGGCAAATACATCGGTGTGATAATACGTACATCAAAATTGAGGGTAGGGCAGGTCAAGAACCTGAAGTTCCAACTGGAGCGCACGCATAACTTACACAAGAAGTAACTTACTTTATGATGCACCGCCTTGAGTTGTTGTTCCGAAACAACCTGGCTGAGTTGATGTGTAAGCTGCTCTTTTCGCTTGGTTTGTGCATGCAGTCGCCGTTCCAACTCTTGTTCAGTCCAATTTAAGTCAAATGCCTGAATAGTAGACAAGAAAACGAGGTTGTGAGAAGGCACGGAAGTAGGTGCGATGAACGGAACGAGGGCTAGATGACTAGAGTATAGATCAGAAATGTGGAAATCAGTAGTCGATACTCATAGGCAGATACGGCGGAATTATGGCGCCTGAATGTGAAAACCGTGGTGGGAATATTGTTCTTGGAACAAATAGCATGGAAGAACAATAAAACAAACCACAAAAAATGGCAAACAGGTGAATCAAATAATACGGTGGCAGTGAATAGAAAAGGCTAACTTGAAAAAATATCAGAGCGATCGTTCTGAAAGATCAACAAAAGCTTGGACATAACTCCCGGAGCACCTGAACGCAGATGGTAGTGGTCTTCAGTCAGAACAGAACGAGTGGTAGCACTCCTGGCAAACGAATAAAAAATCCGTTCATGTTATGATTTAGCATCGATTTCTACATGCATACCTAAGTAGTCCGCGCCATCCGTCACTTATCTGGCGATGTATATTACCAATAATCGAAATAACTGTTCCAGTTGCTTTAGCGCAGAAAATATCCACTATATGTAAACAAAGCCTCGGCATAATATACGATAAAGACTCAATATCCGAGCCAACATACGTAAGGGTGGTTATACGATGGACAAATCAACTTAGAATGCGTAGTGTGGCTATGAATGATGAGACGGAACCTTATCAGAGACAATGGGAACATCCTTAGACGACTGAACGTGGTCTGTCATTAATCGATACATTTCAATGGGAGGAACATTAATACGAATCACACACAAAACGATTTAAAAAGGATTTGTTGAATTCTCATCAAAATGAGATCAAAAATCACACTAGGACTATCAGTTTACGATCTACGCAACGTATACTGGTTCGAAAAAAATAGTATGAACAAGAAATAATGTTGTGAGATGTTGAGGTTTTGTGTGCTCTTTTCAATCATAAGCGTAAAACACTAGGACGTATGTAAAACGTGTGTGAGAAAAACTGGTCATAAGTGGGCTATCTACTGGGGGAAGGAATGTTATCCGTTCTCGGGTAGACGAACTGTCGGAGTCAACAGTTTATACAAGTAGACAGCCGGATGGCGAATACCGATATACAGTGCTTTGGAAAACGGGCACAATTTGGGAGTCCACCTTGGGCGAGTTGACCGGGCCAATGATGTGATCAGTCTCTATGATGTCTTACAATGGATGTGGTCTGGTTTCGATTCGCACCGCCTGTGTGTTCATCGCGCACACCAGTTGGGCATATATTGACCCATTGTTTGTTGCAACGGCCAAGCGGTTCTACCGATAGAGAAGACATCGAAGCTGCATGTGAACCGATAAATTTTATGAGACAAAACAGTTCGGTAGGATACGATTATGAACAAGTCCTCGAATACGTCGATTTGAAGAGAGTAAACGCAATTCAGCTGCGGAATATAGGCAAACCAAGGCAGACAGTAAGTTCCAACTTAATTCTGTTGTGATGTGAGCACATTTATAAAATAAGTGCGTCATGGGAACCGTCTGTATATCAGCCTTCAGTGACTTATTTTTTCTATAAATATAGAGGTCCATATCAGCACAATAGATCGATGCCTATGAAAAAAGATGGTTGAAGATCTATAAA
This sequence comes from Paragonimus westermani, assembly GCA_008508345.1. Classification (NCBI taxonomy): domain Eukaryota; kingdom Metazoa; phylum Platyhelminthes; class Trematoda; order Plagiorchiida; family Troglotrematidae; genus Paragonimus; species Paragonimus westermani. Next base: position 70,907 of record QNGE01001019.1, read on the forward strand.
AATAGTTGATGTGCATGAGGATCCAACAGGTAATGATAGCAGAATGAGTGAATCGAAGTTCTACCTCGTCCGCTGCAAGAGATCGCATGAAAACAGGTATCGCTGCAGACTCAGACAACACGCTTGATTTGTTCTTTGACGTAATCTTGAATGCTCGTGGCTCTCCGAAGTAATGTTAATCAATACTCGCCGTCCGGCTCTATGTATGCATACACTGTTGATTCAAGTATTTCACCTGCCTGGGAACTGATAACATTAGGTTCGCTTCTATGAAACCTAATTGTAAGTGGTTCGATTGTTGTCGGAACTCGCTTGTTACATATATAATCTAATATTTTACGTCCGCGACAGAAAAGAGCAAACGAAATGCATAGGTATAGGGAGTTCTTTCACCACTGCTTATCTGTTTTAGTAAATAATGTTAGCAATATAAAGCCTTGTGCCTGTGTTCAACTGTGAAATTGATGTCGTAATGAAGATCAGCTTGGTTACAGTCCATCCAGAGTTACGGATCCAAAACACAAGCGACATTTTATACAGTTGTCTACCTCCGAATCAACGATAAGACACCAGCGAGACTTCGGCGCCACTGGGAAGCAGATACCGTGCGGGGGCAACAACGATGGATCACACACCGGCGAAATCCGGGTCAATGAGGTCAAAACCTCCAATTCGTCTGGATGTGCGGAATGGTTTATTTCGTGCGATAGGTAACACAAATGTTTTGGACTGGTCGTGTCAGAAACCTGGCGCAAAATAGGTCGCCAAGCGTTCACAGAAGCAACTGTGTCCAAAAGGTTGGCCATGCTCTGGCGTAGTTCCAGTTCACGGTCGACCACCCCGAGGAACCTAAACTGAACAGAAAGAGTTAAATGTTCAAACGTGTATGTCATTTGTGAGCGGTTAGCGGTTCTCGGCAGCAGATAAGCGGTCCTTAGGAAAGCCAAATAGTCGGTTCTACGGCGTGAAGCGCGTAAGGGACCGAGCAGCAATCTTCCTCTGGAAGTGTGCATAACATAAGTCAGCTCTCATGACTTCCGAAAATGAAACTTTCAACGCTTTTATCAATGTTTTATGTTGTGCTCCACTAGATTATATGTGGACTGCTACAGGGATGTCAGACAAATAAGATGTTGCAAAAGTACCAGTAAGTGGTGGCAAGTTTACAACGTATAAAGTAAATGTAAATGCGTCAACAAGCCGCATTACGGTACGGCACTTATATTTATTAAATCAAAAGCTTACATTAACAAAGAAACCAATATACGTTTAGTGACACGAATGATCGACTAATCAGTGGACATCACAGGATTGTGGTTACTCTAACTGAACGAAGTTAGTTATTCAAATATTCTGGGGGTCCTCATGTACGTGACAAGAAAGTATAACACATACAAACGAGATAATGTACACTTGTAGTACTTGCCCTGTTCCTTATGCACACAAACGTACCGTAGTGTACACAGCAAAATCTACACTTACCCAACTGGCACAACTTATTCTAATAACCGGTGATTCGACTGAAAGTACTGGTGAAAGTCTATGTACCATTGAGAGGAATATTCGGTGGAGTAAGCCCGTTATTCGGCAGCAAAAAAGAATGGAGTAAACATGACAAGAACACTGTACCCAATTTATCGAAGGAAAGGGCTGCAGAGAAAGACTTGTACTTTCCGATCCATTCTCCGGCGCAGCAGCCAGGCGTAATCCTTGCCAAACTACCTCGGTCACATGAGGCATTACTGGATGGAGTAGATGAAGAGCAGTCAACAAACTGGCATAGAAGACATTGAATCCATTCGGTCGCGAACTGTCTGGGGTTATAGAAAAACCAGCCAAAAAGACAAGACTTGCAAAGGAAGGAAGAGTCGCTTACACGAATTCAAATGCAGTGTGCGCCTGCAAATGAAAAACGGTAGGGTAGTGTTTGAAAAAAGATCAAATCAAGCCGGAAGGAAATTCTGCAAATGATTTCGCCTGTTTGCACAATAGGAGTACAACAGTGCTTTAAACACTGAAACCGCGTCGCTCATAGAACAACAATGTTATGATAAAGCAGAAGGGCTCATTTGCCCCTCAGTGAAACTCTCCAGAACATGACGGAGATGAGGCCGCATTGTGTACGCACCGATGAACAAAGATGAGAGTCAGTAATCCACGGCTCACCAGGCGAAATCATCCCACTCGCGGTCCCAATAAAATAAAAGTGCATGTACACAGTCCGCACTGATTATACACGGTAGATCTAACGTAAGATTTAACGGCAGAACGTGAGAAACTCTTCAGTAATAGGAAACCAATGAAATCTAGGGTGACAGCTTTGGAAAGTCTGTGTCCGGAAAAAAATCCAGCCATCAATCGCTCAGCAAGAACAGTTACATGACGAATAAAGAAAACGTGAGCAGCTGTGAAAAGTTTTTCTTGGGAAATAATGCTGAAATTTCCGGTTCCATACAAACCTGTCTGATGGGATTGAAAACGCCAAACATACTGCTCAGCTTAAGGTGCGCGTACGTGGAGTAAGCTCGAACTTCGATACAGCCCATGAGTTGCTTTGACTGATACCAACAGAAAGCGCTATTATAAAAGTACATACACGAAGCAATCTTCAGGTGTACTACCTTCTTAAAATATTACAATACACAAAATAAACCACCAAAGGTAGTGCATTTCAAATCCGCCAATTCTAAAGACGTGGTAGAAGTAGTGACGAGGACAGTCACCTGATCATGCCTCGAGGGATGAAACAGGGTGGGTTTCAACATGTGTTGTCGGAAGAAGTGTCGCCGTACAAAGAACAGGTCTACGTCTACGACATTCACTGATATAGTAGGAACACTGTGTTAGACAGAGCTCATACGAGACAGAACGGAACGCTCACGGAAATGCAAATATTTTGGTAAATCACGAGCCCAAAGCGCATTCATGTCGGACGTTTAAGGTGGATTCACTATCAAATGTAGATGACATAAACTTGAAGTTTCGGCAAAGTAATCGGTTGATATATGAGAAACAAGGATACCTAATCACCTTCCACACAAAAATAAGACTACGAGAATGCTGACTGTGAAGTACAATTATGAGCATTTTCATAAACACCGGGAAACCAAACCGACAGATACTAACATATTTCTGCGTGCCATGCGTAGTTTAGGGACTGAATTTTCTTTTCAAATCACTTATGTTCACTTGCATGCCAGTCAGTTCAGTGTAGTTAACACTCCGAAGAGAGTTAGAGTATCGGGAAATGTTTAGCAGACACGTTAACACGAAGTATGGTGATCTGCTGCGGCCAAACTTTTATGCCGGTAACCTGGCAGTTAATGCGAAAAACTGACATTGATGAACATTACAGCCTAAAGGTTTGGGCAACTGTTTTTAAAAATACACTATGGTTAAGTAACGAATATGCCTGATCGCTGCTTATTTAGAAGCCGGTATACACTTTGCCTCGTTCAGTTTGTCTAGCGACACTTCGAGATTTTCGCTAGACAAACCACATCAAGCATCACACCAATTCGTTGCCTATGACTTAGCTACACGAATGTTAGTTCAGTGAAATAAAAGTCACAATCTGTTTATTGTTTTATTATAATTAGACTAATTTATTGTACATGAACGTGGCTCACCGTCCATACTTGATTTAATGCAAAACCCGGATAACAAGAAAGAAGTAAGCCATGCCCTAAAGTATCCTAACACGGGCAAACGTACTTTCTGAAAATCTTCAGTACAGGCTCATCGACTGAGGTTACGGTATCAGCAACGAGATCCTCTGGATTCAGATTTGCTACACTAGTGATATTTTGTTCAGGTCAGCTCAAATGAATAAAACAGTATATTCATATTACATACGTTACCGAGCCCCCCCCCCTTAACTTGAAGCCATACCCCTAAGTTAAATTTTTCAGAGAAAACAGGAATCAAACGAACAATTAATTGCACTACTGTTTACCTTTCCTTCTGCATTTCAAAATTTCCAAATAAACAGAACAAAAATCTTCAGTCCACCATAGGCGCAATTTCTGCACTCCTTTGTGCAACTCAAATGATGGACGGGCATCGGAATTGAACGAAGAATTGGTCTCTTGCAATCCGTCAACTAGATCGGGTGTCCAGGATAAACGAATCAGTTCAACCAGATTAGCCAATCGAGAAACGAGCCACAAGTCGGCTAAATGAAGAACCTGTTTTAACAAACGACAGTGAAACAGTATTGAAAAAACAACCGAAAAGGGCCAGAGCTATAAATGAACCGTCTGGAAGCTACGCCCCGCTAGGAAGTGGTCAGGGGCTTAGAAAACCAACCATATGCACAAGTAGACAGAAAGATATGCAACATTATATCAACCACACCGTGGTCATTACAAAGTCTGCAGGTTTACTTGTTCATACATCGACAATGAAGCAAGGTATCTTACCCACAAACTGTTATTAAGCTTAGTGAAGAACTGTAGTGTAGGTAATACGTAAGCTAATGAGACTACCTGCCTCAGGCGCATAAAAAATGAATTCCTTTTGCTGAAACAAGGTGAGAGTGGTCAGAAAGTCCATAGTATGAGGATCCAGCTATCTTTTTACTTTTCATGTTACGCAAATCGCATCTTGTACATCAGCAAGTACAAGATTAATGCCTTTTGTTGATTGATTGACTCATTTGGACTCATTAGGAAGTTGGTTTTTAGAAGGTCAGTCTGCCATAAACGTACGACCAACACATACGGGGAAGGAACTTTTCGATGATGAAATAACTCACTGAAGTTAAAGACGGCCGATATTCGCTTGGAAACGGTCCACGCATTGGTCAACTCGTACAGCCAACAACTACAGGAAATTTCAGTGCTGTAAAACGCCGCTGTTTACAGGTTGACGACTGAAGGTAGATCACTTAGTCGAGACTCTTGAACTCACTAAGGTAAGCGTTCAAACGATATAGCATGAAAAACCGGGCATGCTAAACTTTCCGGCCCAATGAATATCCAGAATACTAAGATCGATGCTCGAGACGGATTGATGCATTTTAGTACCTGGCCGTTAGGAGTCTACAGGAGTGGTCGAACTGTTTTTGCTTGCGGACTGTAACAAAGCATGGAACGTAACTTCACGTTCGAAATGATGAAAGTGGATAGGAAATGACGTAACGGCGACGACAATGTGATAGTCCGTCACAGAAACACGTCGAACTTAAAGCATAGGCAAGAGAGAATACAATGACCATTTTTAGGGGACATTTCAGGAATTTCGACGGCCGTCTACCTAGGTGGCCGCCGGTTCATGCATCCTACGCTGATGTACTGGCTGCGTGAAACAATAAGAGAATAACCCTGTAGAATGTTGGTGAACCGTTCCCTATTTTGCACGGAAACTGTTCGGGCAATGCTTCTTGAGTTACAAAGGACGTCATCTGGGATTACAGTTTCGCCCAACTGACCCAATAACAATATTTGCCTGCCACAGTCCTCGGTGCTTCGTCATTGGAACTAAGAGTTGATGAGGAGGTGCATATGCAGTCAGCTAACTTAGGGTGGTTATAAATTCATAAATAAAAGCACTGGGTGGATAAAGGAGGGAAATTAATATTTCCATTATGTTGGTAGTGATCACGTCGAAAAATGGTAACACCTTTTGCTATCGTTAAACCACAACCAAAGCGTAAACGTTTTGATAAGTGAAACGTTAAATACGTTACCATAGAAAATGAGCAAAACGGTCAAGTGGAAGTCAAAATCTGTGCTAGTTTAAGAAGTCATGCAAATTGGCTCTGACGCAGTGCCCATGAGAATTTCGGGGCACAAAGTTTAGAAACACGTTACCGGGAAACAGTGTTACGAATAATGACTGGCAGCTTAAAACAGAAGCACCATCGGTTCATATATACAGAGCATTGTAGATGGAAGCCGAATTGTCTAGCGAGTGATGATAAATCCAGCAGGGGTTCAGTGACAGAAAAGAGCAACATGGGGATTCAATACAAAAAACATGAAGAAACCCACTGTAATTAGGAGTGTATATGTATCCAAGTAGATAAGCGAGTAAAAACGATCACTCGCTGTACACATAACCACGCGGAATTACACATTTTGTAGGGTAATTTCAGCCGACTGAACGGCGATCAGCGCAACAATTTGCACCACAATACATGGAACCAGTTGCAGCAGTTAATCCTATAAAAATTGAAGCTTTTCACATCTTTTGTTCACTGATCTTTCAAAAACGTGAAACGCTTGCTCGATAAGTTCGTGATTGCGAATGACTGGTGTTTACAGATAAATTGAGATTAAAACTCAGTAATCGTGGTGATATTCGTATGCAGTGACGTGAGGAAAAAAACATCTAAGAAATATGCTGGGGGAAGCAAAGGGTCCGGCTATGTATCGAGAATCAATTGGATGAACAAGTGGAAGTGAAAGAAAGCTATCATAATAGTCCGTGATGGAACAGTTCACTGTTCGAAATATGACAATTCGACCTGCTCCACCCAAAGCCAACTGTGCTGTGCAAAGTTTTGGTTTATTGAACTAAACAGATAAGGAGGACACTTTTGCTGAAGCACAGCATACGTCAAACCTGGTCAGGTAAAGTTGGTGGATGTATAAATACTAGTGGGCTTGGAAGTAATTACACATTGCGAAGATAAGTTAGTAAAAAAATATCGGATTCACTTAGGACAAGAGGTGTGATGAATATGAAAGCAACTAGTCCCACCCAACAATCATGTAAAGGTAACTACAATTCGGTTGAAACTGACGTATGGGATACCTTCATTAATGAATGGGAAATACTCAACCTCTTAACAATTGATTGCATATTTTTCGATTTCCCCGTGAAGGTATCGGAGATTGTATGCAACACGGATTTCACATCAACTTTTTCGACAGTCGCACAGTATTCAGCTTTGTAAAAGGCCAAACACTGTTTGAAACGCCAACTGATTTGCATCATACACACACCTCTTACACATAAAAACCTACAAAGTTCGTTATCGGGCAGATACTGTCAGCTTATGCTTCGCCAGCTATCGACCAAAGTAACAGGTGGGCAATACGCTTGCAAACAGAAAACTAACACTCTGTTTATCAAACACTTCAGTGGCCTCTCTCCATATCGTCACGCTGAATAAAGGGTAGCAAGAAGTCTATGTCAACTTCAAGATTACTTCATCTCCGGGAGGAGCGCTCAAAGAACAAGTGACCAAAGTTGGTGAAAGCAAATCGAATAAGGAAGAAGCAATGTGTGTTGAATCAGTGCAACTGTGACACTCATTGACAAAACCAAATATATTAACTTGAGAACAACACAGCGGTACGGATTAAGAGGAAGGAAAGGTTGAAAACACTTTCAAAATACGAAGGTATCTAGTGGCACTCGAACAGAATGGCAGTGATCGTTACTTAGACGAGTAACGAAAACTAAGTGGAAAGAGAGCTGCATCACACTCTGTGAGGGGTTTTAAACAAAACCACTGTCACTTGTAATTGACGGTGTAAACAGGAGATGAATTCAAACATGCCTTTTAAAGAAAATATACAAAACTGACAACCAAATGGTTCATTTGTTTCAATTAAGGTTAAAACTGGTGAGTAAAGTTAGGCTACTTGCTACTCAATAACTTTGTGGGAGCAACATAACATTAAGGGACAATCGTAAAGGTATCCAAAATGTTTTTAACTTATTGCGAAAAGTATAAAAAATGATATAACCAACCCATCAAAAGGATGACAACAGAATGCATTATGATCGATGTGAATACTACTGACCCATATCTAAGAGTGTTGTTGATGTCAAATTAGCAAACGACGCTACCGGCGAGTGCTGATTAGGATGAAACTGTTTTCAGGGGAGCAATGTTAGAAACGGATACAGAACATCCATACTGTAAGCTGATTAGTGACAAAAATAGTGGGACGGGTAGTAATTAGCGTGTCAGCAGGCTGCCTTAGTATGATGTGTATAATGTGATCACCATATCATAATTTGGTCATAATGAGCAAAAATGGCTAATTAGATCTACACCACACTGGTACACACGTGACGTGGCAGCAAGGGAACAGCAAACACGACCGTGAATTCACAGATGGACGAATCTGTTTGGGTTTGTTTCCTAATTGCTCACAACCGTCAGCACAGAAACTCATAAACCAACAAGCATATACGCACAATACCCCTTCCGTTCTATGCGTGACAAGATGCTGTTTCCTCTCCCGAGCTGGCAAAAAGGAAGACGCCAATTCGGATGACCAATATGGGAATCAAAAAGACTAGCTTCCAGGGTGCAGGACAATTATCTAGTTTAATGACCGAGAACGGGTCTACTGCGTTTAGGGTGTGCGACACTCGAACAGGCCGGTTGATTGAAAGGCAGAAGAGGGCGCAAACTTCTGTGTGCTGTCTGTTGGTTTATGATCTAGTTTGCAGAAACGTTTAATGCATAAGCTACAGTATAAAACCAGATAGGAACTACTTTCGGAAGTGGTTGTAAAGTAATGAATGAAGTCAGTGTACCCTGGTTAATAAGATTCTAGGTGTAAACAGAACGCGGATTACGTGGCAGTGACGTTGATCACGAAACTGCAGAATAATTCTAAGGTCGCTAGATTGTCTGTAATGTTTTGATCGGGTTTCAACTCAGAAAGCTCGCTTATCTCACGGATACCTAAAAATGTAGAACACATTTTGATATAGCAGACTGTCACAGTTAAACACAGGTAAACAAAAGATAGGGGAGAGTGTGTTTGGGTGTTCACAACCTTTATTCACTTTCTGTCACTGTTCCGTTCTCCTACCGAGTAGCTTTCATTTATCAATGTTGATTGCGGTTTCCCTCACCGTTTTGTGTGTGGTTAAAACTCATCAATAGATTAGTATCGGAAGTCACTGACTAAAATTCCACGTGGTGAAATTCAGCGAGTGAACGGGACATTTTAATGTGTCCTTGGATAAAAAGGGGTCACCGCTCAGCCTGCGCAACTCACACGTGCACAGTAGTGAACGAACGGTCAGGAGCAGTTAGCCGCGATCAACTGGATAGGATCCGGCATGGCTCACACTCTCGGTCCGCTGCGCTGTACACGTGTGCACGCTTCTGGGCACTGATGGATAACATTTGTTTTTTTAACTGATCGGGGTTGACACAAACCGGCGATAGTTGTCAATTATCGGTGTTCCTGCGCACTGTGCCTCAAGTGATGTACATAGTTGGAAGAAAAATTAACAACGCCATCAGTATGAATTTGCATGAGAACGGGCATGCTTTCGTTGTATGACAAGTTGAGGACCCGTACAGGGCTATATCAGTCGGGCGAAGCACTACCACTTGTACATATCCGGTAAATCTGGAGGAAAACATAGTCAGTCAACGTCCTTGTAGTAAGTCCTTGTAGCGAAGACCACTGATGATACGGTCCAGTAGGATCAATTCATCCCTACAATAGCTAATTAGTACTGGAATGCTTATGCGGTTGTCGGACATCCCACTGGAATCACCGCAAGCGTGCACTTCCATCCAATTACCCACGTCGAAATCATGACCCGTCTGGCAGCTTTTCACATTCCGATCGGAATCAAACTTTCCGCCTTTGAAAGTCAGGGCGTCGGACTCGATGGTATTGTGGTGAGTAGACAGAAGTGATGACTGGCTGAGAAGGTGATACACCGCAAAGTTCGTGTAATCAATCAGTACCAAAAAGTGAACAACAATAAGTTTGTCCTGGTAGTGTCACTCAGCTCACATACGAAAGTGCGGCGAACCACAAGTGAGAGCCACGCCAATTTCACACCAGGTCCGAGTTAGATAACTGAACCTATCCAACCCACAGTGCTGGAGTGCAGCTGTAAGATCGAGAAAAACAGCTTATTGCCTAGAAGAGACCAACGAACACTTTTTCGAGCTGTCTCAAATGAAACGACAAACGCAGATCGGATTAGGAGGACGTTAAAACTGCAAATTAATAGAGTGCAAAAATAACGAAATAAAGCTAGGTAGCTGACATATCAGTAATTAATAAGAATTTCGCTGCTCATTGAATCGAACGTACAGCATCGCCTAAATTGGGTGGAATGTCATGCTGCCTGGAGTGACTGTTAAAACAACGCCACTGGAACTGATGAAAAAATGTTCGATTTGGTGAATCTTGGTAGGCGTTTGTGTTACTGGCATGACGCACAGGATAACTATGAACACTATGACAGTGAAGCAAAACAAGCTGTCTCTAATGATTTGAACAAGGCTTTCTTCCAAATCAGCAGCCAAATTAGTAGCCTTATTAGTATTTTGTGCACTGTATACACCAGTGCAAAGAACTGGGAGGGTACAGATATATCGTCTTGCACAGATCTGCACATTGCTAAATCCAACAAGATCAAATAATTCGTATTCGATTTGAATTACAGCTGAACGATTAGCTTACGTTCATCAGAGATGAAATGGGTATACGGCGGAAGTCTGTGGTGCTTCCTAGAAAATTTGGCGTTCGATAACATACTAAAGTTTGTAAACAAACGGAACAAAAATTATCATTGGAGAGCACCAATCCAATTAAGAGTTATTGTGCCATGTATCTTATACCTCGAGTTACCGTGTAGATTCTAACCACACTTGCAGGAAATGTGCAAAATCTCGATTTTACTCATTTGTAACAAATTATCTCTGTGAAGGTGTAATCGGAAAGCTGGTCAGTGCGAAGACAAAATTGTAGACATCAGTCGGATTATTATAGGTGACATAAGACTGGCACTGTACAAAATTGCTCGCGAACGTTCCACCGTTGGTGACCAACAGCAGCAACAGTGTGGTGTGGTAGCGTAACCATTACGTTACGGGAGGAACAGTCAGCCCTGACTGGGATAACATAGAAGACTGAGATTAACGAGAGCAGTCACCATGATGAAAATGCTGTTTCAGGAAAATTTCCTAAAATTAACACTGCAGCAAATTAAGACGATGTGAGACAAGGTCACCAAATCACAAGAAGACAATAGTTTTTAGATACGCTATGCTCCAGAAGAAAAGAGAAGCAAGCAACGTAAGATTTCTTGATGCGAGAGCCGAACAGTCTGTGTGATAAACAGACCGTCATGGAATACCCTGTTGGCTAACCAGTACGAATATTAACGTAGAGCTTACATGCCTCATACTTTTACATCCTGCGCACAGGATTGTAAGAGTGAAGGTAATGAAGGAGCTAAGAAGAAAGAAACAAGTAACCATGTGACAAAATTTACAAACACGGCACGGGAATGTAGAACAAGCATAGGGGAGGTCGGTCCGTAAGCCACGTTGAAATAACCCAGATTATATGATATGCACAAGCAACATGAGTACAGAGTACGGTTTCATGACAATTTGATGAACGCCACCTGGTTTATACTGACAGACAGTAGCGAGATTTTGTTAGAAAAAACCACAAAAATTCAGTTGGTTTGACGAGGAACGATAGCAGGTAGGATAAACCGAAAGGTAATCCAAAACAGCCCACAAAGGCAAGAATCATAGTTCACACGACTTAGCACGGTCTGCGTGTTGCCTTAAAAGGAGCTAAGTAAAGGACCGCCAGTAGTATATACAACACTGGTTGGCGTACTGGTTGGTAGAAACCCCAAAGTGAGGTCCTGAGAATCTCCAAATTGATCATTCCAACCACTATCCACCATGTAGTGAAGTCGTGAACGCCACTAGAAATGGAGGGCGCTCGAGGTAATCACACACAAGTACTCACTTATCATTGTCATCATGACCTACAACTATTTGGCAGACCTTGCCACATTCCGTTCGTTACGCGCAAACAGGCGCTAGCTATACTCGTGTTCTAACTGTCAACTGTAATCGTGGCTTTTGAACCATGTAAAGTGATTGTTGCTATCTGAAGTTGAATTCTGTCAGTTGAGGCCTGTATCGGGATAGCCCATGTCAGAATTGCAGGGCGACGGTGCAGCGCGCAAAAAATAGGCCTTCACTTATGTAAATAGCAGTAAACAAAGGAATTTTAAAAAAGCAGAGTAGGAAGTAGGTAGGACAAAGAAGGGTTTGAAAAAGTTTACTTCAGAACGTCGTAAGGATGGCAAAATTAACCAGTTTTTGATGGATTTGCCAGGATCACCTAGCTCAAAAGTTTAAGCTGATACAAAAGTAAAAGAAGCTTACCCGGTGGTCTAAGGATACGTCCACTTGAAAATAGAAACATGGCTCAACAGCCAAACGTTTAGGTTACCTGTGCTGCGTCTCAATCGAAGTTAATATTCAAATGAGTCTATATATAATCCTAGCTGGAATGCGCTGGGAGAAATCACCGGTAATGCTGGCGATTAAGAGATTACATTAGTGGCAGAGCATAGGAAGTATCGCTCACATTTAACGGATCACTAAGTTGCCTCCAAACGATTTCCAGCGGCTGGCCAACAACCGTCAACGGGGGGGAACGAGAATGCTCGAGGCACGCCAAAGCAAAACGTGCAGTTTGCCAAATCTATACGACGAAAATGGATAATCGTATAAGGCAAACATAATTGGTACGCGTAAAGACGAGGAGTCTTGAACGTCTCCAATTACATGTCGATACAAACACCTCTAAATTGAACAATTCAACCAGATGAAATAAAAATAACCGGAAAATCTTCCAAGTTGTCAATCCTGTATCGCCAGAACGAATAAAAATTTGAACCGACACAGTTAAACAATTGTAGAAGTGGTTGATTAAACCAATGACACAGGATAGTGAACAAATACAACAGAGGTCAAGAAACCCGATTTTACTGGTCGCTAAACGCAATTCACCAACAGACAACCATACGGTTCAGCTAGTTTGTATACCGTGTCATTAAGTAATACGGATCCGTCTTCGCTTCCCATTCAGTGCTTATAAAACGTAACCAACTGCTCTTCTGGAAAAAGTTCGTGGATACAAGCCACTTGCGAGAATTAGAGGGATAGCTTCGATACTGTTGAACTCAATCGTTCGACTGCTACTCACAAATCCATTGCACCTCAAAGACGTGCTTTCAGTATGAGATTAAGGAAAAAACCAGTGTTAGCTTCTCCCAATCCAATTCGCACCAAGCTCAGTGCATCCGCCACCGACGCTGGATGCGCGTAAATAATCGTCCCAAGGTGACACGCAAATAGTGTAGCACACTTATCATTTTCAACTATGGTGAATTCAGATTCAATAATAACTGTTAGTCTAATTTCCCTGAAATCTACTTAACCCTTAAAACAAACGTAGTGTCCTACATTTTCGGAAACGATGCTCTCCATTTCAGTATGACAAGGGGCATTGTCACAAATTACCACTATTGTTGACATGGCTGTGCCAACCTTCAGTTCATCCATCAGAGCACACAACCATTGTCTCTAGTCGGTGCTCTTGTAGGCACCCCTTTGCTCCAATCAAATGTAAGTTTCGGCTTCTGCTGTTGGTGGCAGAAATGCATGCTTTCGTTCCCTTCAAAGAACCTCCCATCGACCCTGTGTGAAGCAAGTTGAAGTTCGTCCCATCAATCCAATAGTCTTGGAGCTCGCATAACACTCCCACAATTGATATACAAAATCCCGTCGTATCGCCCGGTTCTTACTGGTGTTCATGCTGATGGGAAATTGACACGGCTTCTTCACAGTGATGAACCGCCCATTCAACTATCGACTGGTAGTAGTTGTCGATACTTCTTTCGCAAATTCTGCTCTTGCACGCATTTTCAAGAATGCGAGTCACTCTCAGGTTTTTTGAGATCCATCTCAGTATCACGTCGATTTCCGATTCATTCAAAATTTTATTTCTATTTCCTCTGCGGGGTTGCGTTTCGTGTGTGATGCAATCGATATGGAGCCACTCATACGCAATATTGCAATCGACTCCACTCAGGTGAGCTATCATGCGTTCACCATCGCCTCTTTTGAACGCCTCAATAATGCGCCTGCGCGTACAGGGACTGATGCGGCTGTACGTGCGTGATTTTGGCATAATAAAACCTGTTTACGAGGCCACTTGACTGCACCCGTGTCATAGGTCACAAGATTGATGACATTCATTGGTTTGTGTTCTCTGCTCCCTATAGGCTGCACTCTATACCCGATCGGAAAAGATGACGACTTGAGTTGTTAACTGAAGTGTTCTCTCGGATATCGTCCTACATTAGCAGTCAATGTGTGCAGTCGGAATAAAAGGGGCCACAAAACGTGACACCACTAGACCAATCATAAGCTACTTCCATAGCCTAAAAATACAATGGAAAAATTCTACTGCCCTAAAACGAAAGGCTTTTACACAGAAGATATATTTTTATGCATAAAAGGTGAACCAGTGTGGAGAATGGTATGGTGAATGCGCCGTGATTGTGCAGTTCGTGTGTGGATGATCTGATCAATAGAGCACGAATGCACGAATGCAGTTGCATAGCGCGCAACGCAGGTACCAGATAATTGTGGTTATCATGGCTGATCGGAACAGCGTTGCGACTTTATTACGTGTGCTTCTCTGACTCGACGCTAAGTGAAAATAAGTGTCTAGTCGGTCCGGAGAAACAGTCACTCGATCGCAGCGTCCTCAATGAAGTGATCGGGTCAGGCAAACTAAGGCAGGCAGGAGGCCATCTGACAACACGAACACTGTAAATTTGTTGGTTCACGAACTAAGAAAATTCGTTCCCATCGCTTGCTTCCCCCATTTTCCCTACTAACCTGACACTTGTTCCCACTACCTCACCCACCCCATTTTGTTTAATTGAACTAATGTGCCACTAAATATACGCCGCGCGAGTGGCCATTCTTGTCCTGGTCCGCTGGCGTGTCGGTTCACCTTTGACCTTGTTGGTCCTGTTGAGAAGCTGTTGATTTTGCTGGACGAGACTATCGTCGCGAACGATTGAGGTTTGCCTTTTGTAATTATTGATGCATTCCGTTAATAGTACCGTAGAAATTGTTGGATCCAATCTTGTTCTCATTTTGGGGATCCGTTTTTGGGCTACGCGTAACTCAACGATCAGACGTGAATCGTTACAGCCACCATTGATTAATTGCAAGCAGTCACCTTCCAATCAGGTTGGCCCAATAACTGTTGCCGACATTACGTCGAGCATCCTTCATGCTCGTGGTGGGTAACGGTGTCCCAAGTTTCATGAACTTTTAATTTGGGCACGTAAAGTCGTTACCTTTACAGATGTCATCACATGTGATCGTAAAATGAATGATGAAAACTCTGATTCAAACGTTAACTTATTCCATTTAGTCAGTGGTGTACATATACAAACCCCTCAGGATAGCTTAGAACCTACAAATGTTTTTAACACATTAAAATACATAACAAATTTCCCTAAATTAGTAGATCAGTGGCGGCCAGTGAATGCAAAGCGTCAATCCAGCTATGGATAGTTAGGTGTGCAATTGTTCACCATCTCCACTATCAGCATAGTCAGTGGCATCCGATTCGGGTCAGCCTGTCACATTAACCGAAGCCAAAGGACGTCAGCGCACGCCTGTCCTCATAAATCGGTTGCGCTGCACTACTTGTGTATCCAATGTAAATCCGAAGGAATAAGACCACAGGCGTGGGGTTGGAGGATCTAGTAGTCCAGCCGGTCAACGTTTAGTCCCGTAGAAGGCTAGTATGGAAGTGAAACCCTTATCTTTCGGAAAAAAGAGACCAAAATGGTGAAACATTGGCTGAAAAGTAGTTCATCGTAGGAGTACACAGTTTGTTGATCGTGCACGCTTGTATTAAATCATGGAGGATTTCTCTACGAAATATTGGTGATCGACAGAGCGAATGGCCCTTTTCATAAAACACACTGAGGGTTGTTCTTTCCACTTCAATTAACGGTTTGGAAGTCATACTGTCATTTGGACAATCGCGTGTGGTTCATACGCCATCGCCGAAAAACTCAAGCTTCCTCTAAGAGGGTGAAATGAATCCGATTTTAGCCCATATTTCAGTGTTGCTTATTCCGACATAAACAGAGCGTAAGCAAGCAATCATTGTAACTTTTGACAAAATGCAACCCTTCTGCAATGTGACATCCTAAAAAAGGGGTTAGTTTACTACACTTTTTATTGCATACTGGAGAAAACCAAAACGGATAAGGGAAGCACACACACCTTGTTGCAAAACTTTCTCATATCCAGTGCACTCTCCAACGAGTAGGCCACTTGTGGTTGTGATAAGGGACAAGCAACGAGCGATGCTCGCAGTGCGTCTGCTCCAAGGGCGGTGATGTTGGACCCGACAACACTCTGACAACCCTAGAGAAAGTAATAAGCTGGTTAGAAAAACGTAATACATCACCGTTGTGGTTAACAATCCGAACATGAAACAGCATGGTTTCGATCGTACAGAGCTGTACAGCTGAAGAAATTACAAGGGTTGTTATGTTTGGAACACGACTTTCAGGAGATAAGATGAGAACTCCAAGAAATAAATATTCGCACGGCATGCACTGTGATTAACAAACGACCTTTCATCACATGAGAGGCGACACTTGTATCGGTACACAAACGCGGAATTCAGAATGCAAAATCAGTAAGACAACGTAGTACGGTGTGTATCGAGCAGTTCGTTCTGTGCAATACTGTGGACGTTACAGATATGGACACATTTTAATCCAACTTACTCTGGATAAGCTGCCGATGCCATTGACTAAATCCAGCGGATCAATCACGTTTCCTTTGCTCTTGGACATCTTCTGACCGGTCGCATCGCAAACAAGTCCGTGGAGCAGTACCTATGAGAGAGAAATGCTGTACCTCCCGCATAAAAAACGGATAACTGGGACATAAAAACAGAAAAGAGCCGACCAATGTTTTAACAATGGGCATATGAAAATGTACATCTGAGGTGGCCGACAAAAGTTTGACGTCCGTTCGGTAAAATGGACTGCGAAGTGTGGCAGATTTATGATTTTAGATGAGACCCAACTGTGAGAAGTGAGGGTTTCGGCTGGATTCAAACCAACGACAGACACAGCATGCCTCAACGCGNCTTGCCGCGTTGAGGCATGCCGTATCTGTCGCTGGTTCGAATGCAGCCGAAGCCCTGACTTTCCACAGTTAGGTCTCATCTAAAAACGAACTGAGCCAATGGGAGAGGAGCAGATCCTGCTTTCAATGCGTACTCCTGTCCCCAAATGCGCGAGATGGACAAACAGAGCGGCTGTGAATAGAGTCGACTGGATCCACAAATGGACGTCGGCAACCGTCCGTTCGACTTTTCGTGCCCCCCCCCCCTTATGTCATATGACGTCATGAGATCAGTGGAGAAAATATGAGCCTTCACGGTGGAAAACAGACTGAAATCCAAACAGCGATGATCCACAATCAGAGGTAAACATCATCACAGTAAAGAAAGCAAAAAATGCAAGGACGCAGAAGCAGATGTAGAAACAAAAATCTGAAATCCTTTGTAATAGGGTATCCTTCCAGTGCATCGCGTGAAGTGCATACTGAAATGGATTGTGGACAGAGAACAGCAAAATGGACGTTTGTTCGTTTGCACACACGATTCCGGACCCTCGATCGACGCAAGTCGATCGACAGGGCAAATTTTTGTCAAGATAAACGAACTGTGGCACAAGTTCCCTCGCGTGCACAAGGAAACTACCTTTAATTGTCGCCACCGCAAACACTGCTTTGTCGTTATGCGACGGATGTAAAATGCCTCACTCGAAATGAACTGTGGGCGACATATTAATGTCTCAACGGTGGGATACAAAAAAGTGGACACACCACCAGAAGTACATCAACCATTTCTGGCGAAGAACGAACTTACCTGCCTGAATGGGATTCGCCGCGTCAGATGTATACCCAACATGACCATTCGGGCAACCCAAAAAAACAAGATATCTTGCCCGGTTTCCAACAGTTGCATGGGATAGAATCGTTTTAAGTCCGGAGTCTAAGCCGAAAGTAAAGAAGAAATCTACGATATAGAAGCGAAACTATGGTATATCCCAATCTCAAATGGCCGTATTTATTAGGACCACATAAATACATTGTAAACATGTAGTGAATTAGGTTCACCCGTATTCACCCTCAGTATACGAAGGTAAGTGATGAATACCGAACTGAGTGCGCAGACTGAAAGTGTTCTCCGGTGAATTTCCGAAACGAAGTGGGAAAATTGTCTCAATCGGATGACAAAATCCGTGGTGTCCAACAATCGGTAAATGCGCTAGAATACGCAATTCTAAGCAAAAGTAAATGTACTTTGTCCCTCACCCACGTGAATAACCTCACTGACTGGTTTTCAACTAACCTTGAACTACATAAGCCAGGAACGGAATGATGTTTGGTGGTCAGTACGTCCGTATTAGCAATTGTGGAATAGTGTGTCTTCACAGAAGAGAATGCCTAGAACCGATGGGATCTACACAAAAGGGTTCATTGAAGTCTGACACTAAATACTGCCAGTAGAGAGAAGCTGATGACATTCAAACCAGTAACTTCACGCATAGACAATTAAGCAAATTTAAAGAGTCGCAAAATAAACAAACTCAATAGGAAAACCCAGATATTGCTCAACCTTGTCAGGCCATCCAAGTACGGAGAAAGGCAATAGAGCCGAACTGAACCAAGTATCCAACACATCAGGATCTGAAAGAAAAATGGAAGGCACCAATAAAAGTTTACTGTTCCTATTTCACGCAGCAAATGAGCATATACTACTACACTACTAATACTTGAGTATACAATTTGATTTATGCAAAATGGATAACAATATGAAGGAGAATACACATAACAGAGTGCATGAGAAAACTGTAACAGTTCGAAGCCCGTCCAAAATAGCCTATCAGACAAATCTGCACAAATAGGAAAATTAGGGAAAAGTACTCAGTACAGCGGTTGAAACAATCTAGCGTGAGTTTTTAACGATTGGGCCAGATGGCGCAACTCAATGTACATATCTTACGTGTATATCAGAAGCATACATATCTGTATATATCATACGCATTGGACAACTACAAAATCATTGACTAATACGGGAGCACAGAATTTAGCTAGTCAAATGAGCATATTCATAAAAGGAAATGTATTAATCATAAGATTTTACAGAAGCAGTTTACCAGTGGCACATCGCCATATGAACTTATAAAATAACTCCGTGCAACGACACTTCCAAGTCCTGGAACAGAACTGAAGGGTGTAGAAAGCCTGTTTCATGACAATTCCTGATTGAACAGTTCCTCATAATCTCTTTGAATAATCAACAAACTGAAGTTCTCTAAAGCCCAAGGCACGTGAACACCTATATCAGACAGAAAACACATCTGATTCTAATCTGTGAGTGGGTCGCAGCCATGGATTGCCCCTAGGTGCAACAAAGTTTAAGAATACTTATCTTGCAGTCACTAACAGCCAATGCGTGCATATTACCAGAGTTAAGGATATCAGCATCAATAGGGAGAAAGGGTTAACGACCTGATGAAAGGTCACATGCGACGGCTGAAACAACTGTTTTGTTTCCTCTGCCGCCTGCCTGTTAAACAAAGCAATCGTTTCAACCGCACTCGTTTAATCGGTAGAACCATACACAGTTGACAGTTGATGATTAACTGTTCCGGAAAAACAAGCAGACACAAACCACATGGAGCATACGTTATGGACACGGGTTGTTCATATTCCGATATCACTCACTCGAAGGAAAATATGCAACACAGTATGATAGCTGCGTCATAAAAATATACAGTGATGAAAGGAATAAAACACCCCTTGACTTTACAAAGTATGACACCAAACTGCAATTACGTAAGGAGCGCAGATTTGTGAATGCTACATGTTCAAGGAAAACAAATTATGGTGGTGCATTGTGAATGGTTGCTGAAAACTTGGGTGCCATCCGCTGAATGGAATCACACAGATTGCTGCACACTTTCTGCGAATACTGTTCTCATCGAAGATAATTCTGTGGTACATTTTCACAGTAATGCTGCAGAGAAACGTCGAAATCAAGGCTAAGTGACTAAACAGAACACATTGTTCTGAAGTGCAGTTGCAGCTTTATGCGTGACTGAAATGCAAGAGGAGGAAAAAAGGCACAAGGGCTGGACTAACCTTGTTCGATAAGCTGAGTACTCGATACACAGTTTAGAAGTTGAGAGGCCTCTTCTACGGAACGAGCAACGACCCACATATGTGACGTGTTAGAATCGGTTGTAACTTCGTTCGATCGGTCTTTACAATCTTCGGGCTGAGCAAACACGAAAAACAACGACTAGGACGACGTACAGGAGAAGAGTGTCAAGGAAACCAATGACTTACTGGTTGAGATTTAGGAAGTGGAGCATAACAGTTTGTGGTCAGGGCTATGCGTAACAGAGGGAATAATGGCTGGTCCGCAGTCATATGCAACAGCTGAGATTAACAATCCCAAGTGGAACCTAAAAGCTATACGCACATGAAGTTATGAAGACAGTTTAGTGATGCACAGTCAATGCTGTTAAAATTGATGTAAGACGCAACGGCTGACGAGGTGAGACGATGAATACGAAAAGCTGACTACAGTGGTGTAAATTTGAAACAGACTTCACTTGATGCCACTATGCCGAATATCAATGCCGTCAACTTCCGGAAACGTGATAAGCGGCAAAGCTTAACGGTAGTCCATGACAATGTATAAGTTGCACCTATGTTGCATACAAAAGCAATCAAAACAGAGGTCTTGTTATCACACAAAAGGCTATTTAACTTATATGGATACAGTTTCGAAAGAGTGGCTGGAAAACGTAGCCGGATAAGGTGAACGAGAAGGCAGTATCATAGTATTGTGGCAAATATAAATGACTGCCGATACTGTTGAAGACGTGATTATATTTGCACAGCCGTAATCGGAACAGATTATGGCATTTAGTGAATGGTTCGTACTGCATGACAGAGTGGCACCTCTTGATTTCAGCACTGGAGCGGAGCTGCTACCAAATCAATGCTATCATACAACTATACTTTGCGTCGCGGTTCCCTAACGCGGGTGCTACTAGTTTAGAACCACTGAATATTCATAAGTCAGGCCGTGACACCGGAAATTAGTTAAAAAGAGTTGAAATTTTGTTTTCGACTCGAAAAGACCTCAGGAAATTTTTTTTAAAAAATAGCAGTTTTCCAATACTACTGGTGTCAAAGTTGCGTATTCGCTGAGCAAAGAGCTGGCACTACTCGACTCATCATTCACTCTGCCGTCTGATGTTATCACATGTTCCTCGTGACAGTATGTCCAACCAGTTAATTCTTAAGTGGTAAAATAAACTAAATTCCGTATGCTCCCGCGCGAGTAAGGACAAAATGGCAACGGTTTTATTTTACAATTACAAATCCAAACCACTCGCTACAACTTCACAAACAAATTGTGAATTCAGCCTCGAGGCAAGCTTAGTGCCGGAAAATAATTTACTTGATCTAAAACGCAGACTACTGCTTTTGGAAAATACAACATTCCGGTCTGTGCGTACATTATGCGAACATTACCAGGATGCAACAAAGGAGGACGGGGCTGTTCTTCTAAACTCTCGCAGTCTTCCGCTTGAGTGGAGTCATTCTACGTATGTTCAACCTCCCACGAAATCAAACAAACCGTCGTCTACTCCTCAGTGTGAAGTAAAACTTGTAGCTTGTAAACTCAGTGACTGTGCAGTTTGTCGATAATGGTAACTGTGCTCAATATAACGCTAGTTGAACGTAAAGTGCGGTGACTGAGAGCAGATGGGTCACAAGTTTTACTCGTAAACGACCAATGGTCTGTCAGGCCAAGGAAAGTGCTGTGGCTCGACGCTCAATTGTACAGTTTAGCACTTATCACCAGTGCCCCTACAATTGCTGATCATATGTAGCTACAACTTCTGGTCAATCATAAGAATGCAAATCAGTTCGAAAAAAGCCAATAGTAGCATGTAAGATGTCTTGCGCAATGACATTTCGTTCGCATCTCATCGGTTACTTTTGCGAAATTAACATACACTTTATATAGTTAAGGGGCAAGCAGCTAGGCGAAATCAATCTAGAAATATTTGAAACAGTCAGTCAGGTGACCAAAGCGGAAGCAGTAAAATGCAACTGATTGATAATTTTGATGCAATAAATGGGTGGTAAAAGATACATACATATTGAGTGGTGAATGTCAGATATGGTTAGAAAAAATCTACAGATTGATTTCGCCTAGCTGCTTGCCCCTTAACTATGTAAAGTGTATGTTAATTCCGCAGAAGTAACCGATGAGATACGAACGAAATGTCATTGCGCAAGACATCTTACATGCAACTATTGGCTTTTTCAAATTTATCGATGGGAACCATTGTTTCAAGCAAATCAGTTCATTTTTGACAATCGCAGTGTAGAGTCGGTAAACCCATCACCTAATTTGCAACGATTATCCCCAGAATGTGTCATTAAACCGAAATGTGTGACAATTTGGTAATTACTGGGCAGTCATGATCTATTCTTGAATATAGCTTCTCTACGATGAGAAAAGATACTCGAATAAGTAACATTGTTTTATGATACAAACTGGCTCATTTGTGCTTAGTCCAAAGACTATACGAAAAATGGGAATGAACATCACAGGATTTACTGATGAGGTTTAAACAAACATTAGACAATCAACTATGCATTGCTCAGAGGCAGGAGGCGGCACAAAAATAGAGCCCGTTAAACCCGACGTGAAAGACGACCTGGCATTTTTGTAACGACGTATGCTGTCTAAAGAGCTCCGTGACACGGTCAAAAACGGTCAAGATTTGGCTAACCAAGACGCGTTAACTCGTGCTGATATTTCTATCTAAGCAACGTCAATTGTTACTTCTAAGAAACGTAGGGAAATGACCCTGAGCAAATGTGATGATGATCACATAACCGTGAGAAGGTGTCTGCTGCAACGCAGTTGCCCCAGAAAAGAACTTGAGGACATTTTCAACCATCTTCATGATTTCAATTACCTTCCAGAATTACACCTTGAGGATTCTAATTTAAAAATTCCTCATGTTAGTTCTCGTGCATCTACAGCCACTACCACCACATTTGGGCTGTTTTGATATGGTTTCCTACCTTTAAACTTAATGTCTCGTGCAATTTACCAAACCGTCATTAACTTTATTGCTTCAGGACTTGTTGGCTTCGGATTCCATCAAAGTGATGTGGTGGTTCATGATGTTAGTAAACAGTACAATGTACGAGTACTTCCACTGCTTCAGAAATTTTCTGAATATATCGATGCCCTCCGCCGTCTTGTCAAACTTTGTTGAACCAGCTTCACTAGTCATAGTTGGTGGAAATGGAGTTAAACCAGAACCACATCGACTAGATCTATCGATATAAGCACTGATTTACTGACAATTTTTCGTGAGTCGGGGTCTGTTACGGGACATTTGCCATACTGTTCTAGGTTCATATCTGACTTAGCCAAAACTGCGGAAGATTGTTTAACCTTTTGCTCATGGGTGAATTTTTCAGGGAAAAACGTTAAACGTAAACTTTACAAGAATTACCGAGTTTTCTGACATCTGACGCAATTCTGAGGGCATCTTCAGCAAAAACTTCAATGTTTTGATCAAGGATACCTGATCAGTTGGTATTGATACTGCTTTGAATTAAAATGGACAACTTGTAAACTGCATGTCCCGTCTTCCGAATAGTGTAGAATGCGTCTAATGCACAAGCTCAATGAGAATCGCTGGCCACAACCTGGGCTCTTCCCTATCCTTTCGGACAAAAGTTCAGGATCATTATCGGCCATGAAGCGTTGAAACTCATCCATCAACCTTCAAAATCACTGACTAAATCCTCCGCAGCCATGGTTCAATGATGCAGTGTCTCACTTTATGTTTACAAATATGTGACCGAACACTGAATCATTTTAATGATTCAGTATGTTGAGTAAATAAAACGCCGTTCTAAATATGAGGCATCGTGCGGCAAAGAATGTTCGTCTGTCTAACGATCGATAGTAATTCACAGGACAAGACGTTTTAATGGATTTGACCTATCAGCAACTCGAAACAATTGGCACCTGGACAATAAACGGGGATTTCATACACTACATTTAGATAAGATAGAGCCGATTTAATGATAGAACTGTCACACCTAGTACACTTGGAAGGCACATTTTGCATTCCTCGTGAATGAACATTGAAAAAAAGAAGTCCCCGGTGTGGACTTTCTGTTATTGGCCAATGTCAGACTCGGATATTGCTACCATTAGCAATAGAAGTAATTGGCTGAAGTGTACATGTTCACAGTGGAACTGAATTCCTGATTAGCGTCAAGTGAATCTTAGAAAAAATTCACGCAGATTACTGCATAATTTACAATGCAGTCAAGAAGGTGCACAGCTAGCACTGGTCACTAATAATTACACTCAGTCTCTGGATATTAATAAATACACAGGCTGACACAAATCAGTTGTCGTCATTTATTTATTGCTTCCCAAAATCCTCAGTTTAGTGGGCTAGCTGAAAGTTTTGTCCGGATTTCGGACAGCATTGTCAATGCAGCCAAACAAACTCATTGACAAAATTGTTGACGATGCTCTGCTTCATTAAAGTAAAGTTATAATTAGTAAAACTCTAGCTAAACTGTCCAGAAGAAGAATCCCACAACCCAATTTACGATGCGTTCAATCTGCAGACGCTGTTTATCACCAAAGTAATTATTTACGTCCATTTATCGAAATGATTCTTGGTAGCAGAATGCTTCAGGTTCTTCACAATAACGATTAGAGTGCACTGAAGACGTGGGTCGGATGAAAATCAATGCAGTTACCGAGGATAATCGAAATATCAATGCGAACCACAGCGGGTTACTGAGGTAGCTGAAAGCAACGCAATTACAGACAGAGGTCTCTCTAATGAGAGCTCATGCATTATGAGTCCCGAAAGACTGAAACACAAACCCGACATCGAACTTTCGCTTGGGTTAGATACGTTGAGGATGGATAAATTTGGCGATAATGTTAAAAACGTGTTCGTATATGCATAACCTTGCACACATTGTAACACTAAGTGAGTGGTTCGCAATGTGCGACGATGCAGAACTTCTTAATTTAACTGCTAGTATCACAGTTATCATCGAATCAATTCCATTACACAAGTATCACAAGTAACTGCTCAGTAGGTGGTCAGATGGAGACTGGGGAATGACCTACCAAGTGTCGTACGCGATAAGCCGGAATTCGATGTCCCCACCAAAGTTGTCTGCTGATACACCAATCTCGATGTTTGCCGGGAGACAGCCACTCATACCAGAGCGCATTCTGGTAGCGTGGATGTAAGCTGAGCTTACTGCTGCGCACAGCCTGTAATATTGCGAGACGAACGTGTATAGAGAATCGCCAGGAGAGACTAGGTGTGAGAAAATCGAACTGCGTAATATTATTATAAGCGTTGTTTATGGCTCTCATGTGTTAATTATATGTTGCATATTACCTAAGATGACATTGCTAAACAATTTTTTGGGAAAATTAAATGATTATGGAGAAATGAAAATGTACATAACAAGTGAAGACTGTGAAAACAATCTTTGTGTGAATAGACGGGGGGGGAGAGTGATCGCAACAAAATCTGTAAAGAATACCAGTTTCGTCACTTCCACATCACAGTTTTGGAACTGTGGCCCAAGAAACATGTACAAAGTGGTTGGCGAAGGCCACAACTTGCAGAACGCCACTTTCATGGGCATGCAGTTATATTCACCAGCGCTTTCAGTCAACGACACTGAAAATCTGTTGGACTCCAGCTAAGAAATAATAGCAGAACCCAAACCAAATGTAGACGTCTTAAATCGTATGCTAAATCAAGGGCTACCTACTATGCTGCTTCCTCACCCACACCCAGCGAGAGCACACACGATGCAAGATAGAAAGAACTCAATATAAGTGCGCTAAATAGTAGACGTAATGAAGGCAACTATTGTAGAGAAAAATGCATGTCCGGAACCGTACCAAATGGACAATGTCTGATGAGCAGACCTGTTAGTGTGGACTTGGGAAATAACCTTCCATCAGTCAAAAAACGCGAAAACATCAGAAAATGGTAGGAAAGTACAAACATACCTCAGCGGCTTGTTCAGCAATCTGAGTAGTGCGAACGAACCATTGTTCTCGCACCAGGGGTTCGATAACATCTCCAGACCGTGAGCATATAGGAAGCACGGTTACGGTCCCTGTAAATGAAATGTCTTCGCGTTTTCGATAAAGACCCAGATCTGAGAGCCGTTCGACCAGACGCTGACGGGCTGTGAATCGGGGTAGTCCCTGTAAACAACGTAGAAAGTATGGCAACAGTAGAAGTAAGCAGAAGAAAGCGTCTGGTAGAAAAGTGAAAGTTTGAAGCCGATTATGATACATTTGAACAAAGAAGACAGTAGGCTGATATTACACGATGCACCCGTAAAGATGTAGCGAAATTTGTCCGGACATAAATCGTGCAATATCAGCCTGCTGTCTTATTTATCCAAGTCTTTAACGGGAGAAGAATATTTCAAAATTATGATATGCGTCAAATAATTGAAAAGAAAAAAGGTGAATGTACTCGATCCGGAATGATTTGTACACAACTATCGCGTGTAACGAAAGAGTCCTTAATTCATAGCTATGATCACAGGCAGGTGCCGCATAAAACCAATTTTCATCAATCACATGACCAGTAATTCGGCTAGATAGTGCTTTTGTAACTTATTTATTTGACTGTCTTTCCGAAACATAGATGACGGATCATGAACATCAAAAGTACCATTGTAAACGGCTTGATTTTTGGCTTCTCGCTTCGCAATGTACATCGAAGTAAACAGTATCAAAACTTACGACGAATTCACCCCCGAGAGCTGTCACGCATCCAGCACTGTCCAGCACGTTGAGAACAGGTAGATTGTGCGTTCTTCCTGCCTCCCAATCAATTAAACTGTGTCCAGGGCTAAGTTTGACGACTCCTAGATAGAAAATAACCACGTCACAATAGAACGCCAGAACAGAACAAACAGCGCTACAACAAGGCTAATCAGATTGGGAAAGATAAAAAGAGATATACGGCTGCAATGACACACTGATAACAACGCTACAAAACATTCGTCGGTAGCTTTGAAGAAAATTTACCGCCGATACTAAATAAGTACCATAAAGGAGACCGATACTGAAATAATTTTGCTAATGATGGCATGACCGATGAGTTGATTGATTTGCTTGCAGATGTTTCATAACCATAGTGAGCAACACTGTCCAAAGCGCTTTAAGTAAAATTAATTGGTGACCACATGCCTACAAACTAAACAGCCAGTTTATTGATCGCCTTCTTGACTGTCATGGATACTCGTTGATGAAACGTATCGGTTAATTAGCAGAACGGAATTGAGTCGACGATAAACAGCGTGAGTGTGTGGTTGAAAGAACACCGCAATTCATCTATTATCTGTGCACTGATGCAACATTGCGCACTGTGGTACTCCGTTATCAGAGGATGTTAACTTGAAATCAAACCATGTGTCAAAATGTTTCCATTCAAAGATGTTAAACTAGGAGTCACTTCATGATTCTCAATGAAAATGGGGCACAAGTGTCATCCGCGACTGAATTCCCTCATGTTCGACCGCTTTTCGGATAAATACTCAACAAACGTCGGGATCATGGAGTCAAGTGTACCAGCAACATTTTCATGACAGCGTCCCCATACATAAACAGAGTAGACTACGTTATCCAAAGTCACGAGGTTCGAGTTCTTCCCATTTATGCTCCCTTCTTAAGCCTCATGGAGGAGACCTTCAAGTGAAAAAGAGAGTTGAGGAATGTGGAAGAGGACCTAATCAGAAATATTTTGAAAAAGTGTCAAAGCAAGAAGAATCAACTTGAGCGTTCCTGGAACCATGACTTTCATAGTATCCCCAGAAGTACAGCTCTCATTCAACAGTCCAAAACCCTTTTTGATAAGCATCTTAAGCTGGTGGCTACGTAAAAAGTTGTATACCTCTTCTTTGCTCAATTGTTATAAGCCCGTAATGCAAGCTTAACGGAAACTAGACATTTTACTTAGATGGTGGGTGTGACAATTGTATAAATAAGTGGTAGCTGAACGCTGGCCCTGTCAATTCGGTTAGGGTATCTTTAATTTGTGTTCTGTTTTATGTGAACGTGATGTACTCGACTGATTCACAGAGTAAGACGAGAAATATCACATCCAGACGAATACGGCTTCTACGAAGGAGTGGGAAAATGCGCGCTCACAGGTGTATGTGGGTATTGTTGACGATTCGTTTGGGTCGTCGCAACAGTCAGCAAAAGGACGACTTAGCTGCTTCAAAGACAAACAATTTCCGGCTGTAATGTTGCTCAAAGTTATTTGTGATAAGTTCACTAACATTCAACCGTATTATCTGGATTTCTCTTTGTTGTCTTGTTTTTTCAACACAATATACTAAACTGACGCAAACGCTCCCAATAAGCGATCCAAAATGTGCACACGGGCACACCTTCAACTCGGCTGTTTAGTTGCGAGGTATAGGCATTTGCACGTTGACTGTTTGGGTTTGCACATGGGCGTCTAAGCAGAAAGTCCAGCACTATCCTTTTTTCGTTCGAAGTCTATCCGTTTTCTCACGATTTTAGAGCAGTTAAACTTCGACGCGAACTACTGGTGTAGTTGTCGCTGGTGCTGATGACGATGGCAAGTGCACACGCGATTTTCACAAATTTGTTGAATCACGGCTTTTAATGGTCACTGTGGTGTTACAAACGATCGTCACAAACTTTCAGGGATCGTCCTCAGATTTCAATTGGGCTCTACCGGCTTTTAAACGATGGAATATATTTTCAAGAAAACGGCCGCTATATTTTACCATTTTCTTAATAGTAAATGGCCAAAGCAAATACTCGACCCTAATGGGCGTGTGAAACATTTTCTACACATGCAAACGAAACAAGCACACTCACCCGTTCCTTTCGTTGGGTCAACTAGATCAGCATCGGCAATTATGGGTAACTGACGTCCAGTCGGACAAAATGGATGAATGACTGATTGACCAATCAAATGACTGTAACGTGCATCGTCCGGATGGACGACCAGCGCGGCATCACCCAACATTGTTTCCAATCGTGTTGTGGCCACAACAATATGTGAATCAACCTTACTGTCAGACATCGAATGGGAGTGAAGAAGAGCAGGGAAAATGCAATGAAAAGGTCCATATACAGTAGATCACTAATTACTTGACTTAACAAGCGACACCTTCATAGTCTGACGTCAAGACGACAGACGGCAGTACAGCACAACAAATAATAACATTACAGAAGCGGTGCAAATGTGACAACATACAGTAGTTTTAAAACAGCTTGTAAACAACGAGTAACTTTCTGTACCGATTAGAACGTGCTCGAGACCCATGGAGAATTCATGATTTCAGAACAACTTGTAAGTGATCGGTAGAACCACTCGCGCATTAATCCGTATAGGTGGGAGGAACGCTCAGTGTAACTTACGACGTTTTAAGGGAAAAAGGGTGTACAAGAATCATGCGAATCTTGGAGTAAAACAAGTGTCAATGTAGCAAACTATTTACAACGGTGAACAGTGGACGACAAATCCCCACTCATGTGTATGCAGGCTGATGGGCGGATGTGTGGAGTTGGAATGACCGACCAACCAAACGGTGCCCAATTGTACGTAAATCAGCTTGTCTGTCATTGAGTACAACATGACTTCTTTCGGAGTAAACCAATACTCGTTCACAGCGGTGAATGCACACAACAACAAAGAACCACAAACAGGAACAATGGTGTAAGCTGTTTACAATTGTAACTGGAGACGAACAATCGAGCAAAATAAGGAAAACGCTCGAAGTTTGAATAAACCGTTAGGTTGTTTGGAAGAAAAAACTACCCAAATCAATACAAGTGGACGCGATGACTTGTTATCCCACTATTGGTTAAGATGGAGACGCAGGTTGTGGCTAGAACGAATGGACGTTGAAACAGGGACCAAAAGTCTGTTTTGCATGGTTGGTTGGCTGTAGATTTACAAGGTATGAGGTGAAGATAATAATGAATATCATGTCGGAAAGAAGAACTAACTGGATAGACGCAGTGCATCTTGTCACCAATCTGCACTGGAGAGAGCCACCTGTCTGAGAGCCTCAAACCGTTAACATACCCTACCTTGAATGTGATGTGCAGTCATATATACTCATTCAAAGTGTAAATTGATAGTACAAGATTGGTTTTCCACTTGTCCTATTGCTACTACTACAGACAAGTCTAGAAGACTGTTGCCCGTTTCATCCATCTGGATAGGGTCAACTCATTAGCTTGCAGAATTGCTGAAGAGGGTTGCACGAGGATAGCGAACGTAAGTAGTGCATTCGCAAACCTTCAACCGCTTGTGGCGTCACAAGGATGTACACTCATCGATTAAGGGCAGGGTTTTCAATGTGAGTGTACATTCGATGTTGCATTATGGATCACAGATGTGGCCCATCAATGAGAAAGATGATTCCAGATTTTCGGTATTCGACTATCATTATCTCTGACAGTTGGTTAGCATCAAATGGGTTGACCATGTGGCCGCAACGACAGTCCGCCGGCGCGCATTTGGGGAATGCGCAAGTTCGCGGCCAATGAATGAGGTGCCGAAGGTGTTTTCGTCAGTAGGGTCACATGGACTATATGAAAAAATGGACGTACGATGCATCGCGCATTCTTCACTTTGGTTTTTGATGACAGAGGAACCGCAAGGCGGTCAAGCGACAACGTGTTCACAGGTACTGAAAGCTCTGAAAGTCTGGAAGGTTGATAGGCGCCATTTACCTGGAAGGATAGCCTGTACCCATGAGCAGCCTCAGTAGGGAAAAGGCCTCTAAACTGCCAGCGAATAGAAATCAGCCTCAAGCCTGTATACTTGACGTTGTTGGGTCTAGCTCTTCCAGATGCAACGACGTCCTCCAGTTCATTACATTCTGAAAGGTTCTCCGAACATATTCCTTACCCTGCTAGCATGGATGTGAAAAAGTTCAAAAGACTGCATAAAAAACTAAAGAAAGTGAATAGAAAGAAGCCTTTTATAAGTTAGCAAGACGTACAAAATTAAGAAGGAATACACCAGCAAAGCGATAATGGCAGTACAAGAATTCTAAGGAAAGTAGTGTAACGAGATGTCTCGAATATCGGCGAATAGAAATTCATTAACAGATATAAGGGACAGATCTAACTGCCAGACGTGTTTCCGAACGAACGGATAGCGATTTAGACAACCATTGTGTGTAATTCAGTGTCTGCGTCTATGCTGATGCGTTAGGTACACCTAACATCAGCTTCAATCATGCAGCTAATTTCTAACACTGGCAGCTATTGAAATGTAACAATAGCTTGTGAAAATTTTCAATGCAACAATACAATGTCCACGCAAAATGATTGACATGGATAAATGTGAACGTTTGTTCGCATTAGGTCATGGGTCAGTGTATCGATACTTCTGTCTAATGCAGATTCTAGTCCGTATGTCCAATAGATTCCAAGTGTCTGTTTGCTCAGCTGTGGTTGACTGTGTATGTGAGATACTGGCTGTTGTGCGCGAAACATGGCTCAACTTTCGACCTACTCATTTCTTGTTTCTGAACGGCTTACTTCCCGCTCCTCTTTCTCCGCATTTGTGTATACGACCATGTATCTTTTCAAACCCATACGACTTCGATCCCTCGGCGTTGTTCCTCATCTTTTTAATCATTAAACCATCGCCTCATAAACCCTAAGATTTACTCCGTTCATCCGCTTTCGGTCTTGATTCCTCGTGCTGAACAAATCAAGTCCCTCTCGTTCTCAAGCCAAAATCCCAGAGAGGTTTCGTCCATCAGATCAGCGGGCTGTTTCCCAGTGACAATAATTATCTCAAGTATGAAGACGGTCATCAGATATTGCATTGAAGGTGAAAAGCGAAGGACATTCAGAGCAAGTGCGTCAATTGTTTTCACTCTGAGAAATGCACGTAGTCAAGTTAACATGAAGTCTGCCTTGGGAAGCAATGATAATGAGTTCGAACCTCCAATTTGTGTAAGCCTGAGTTCAGACTGAGGCGGAATGGACGTTGGGAGTGCAAGTCAAAGTGTGCGTCAAAAAACCATATCACAGTCAGAACTGTTGCACAGAATTTATGTTCAAGAATATGAATGCCTATCAACGAACATCCGCTTTATTCACTACGTCATCGCAACAAATGAGAACAAGACAACTGATGGGGCTGGTAATAGAGCAGTACCGCTGATACCCTGCATCATAGATGTATGATGCTAAACATGTTGCAGTTTAACCACGTACGCGATGTCATTGAATTAGAGTCCATGGTGCGGTTCCATGTAATTTATCTCTCCACATGAGTGACTTTTATGATGAGAATGGTGTTGTTACCTAAGTGGATATGTGAGTTATGGAGAGGGGATTTGGCGTATACTAATAAGTTTCGTTGCAAACGAGGAATGTCACGATACAGAAAGAGCATAGACCTCAAACGGAGATTTACTGTGAGAGCGTAGAAGACGAGGCATGCGACCGTATCTAGTGCTGATATATAAATGCGTACACCCGCAATCGGTCTTGGGCCAGATCAGGCTGCGTCGTAAATCGAACCGGCGTTTGCCGCAAGAGTGGCGAGGATAACACTGGAAGCAGGTTTACATATGGAAAGGAAGAATCGCAATGAACACTTGGTAGTCGCGTAAATCCCAGCAGGTCTTTGATAAGAGTATACACCGTGTCTTCATGATATCCGTCCAAGTCGTTGTCAGGCCACTTCGTAATTTAACTGCACTTGCGGGAGCGTGGCTTTGAAAAGAATGCTTAGCGAAGCATACCACTGAACAACTTATCGACTGCGTAGCTCAGCTACCACAGAATATGCTCTTGGTAGTTAAAATTAGTGGGTATTCTGAGTTTTTAAACGCAAATATTGGTGACTGGACGTATTGTTCATGCGATTGTTCCACTTGATCACAGTTTGTTGACGGGGGAAAACAACAAAAGTTAGGTGATCTGCCTACATTTTAATCACAGAGAGATGGAGGTTCGGAGCTATATAGCAAAACATGGTACGCGTGCACGTCCTCGATGAACGACGGCGGGACAACCTACTGATGTTGTGCATTTCGATAGTTAGTGAATGCTATGTGCGTGTGCCATTCTCTAAGATACTTGGGTAAAAATATTACACCGCTGTGGGATAGCTTTGCCTAGGTGGACACAAACGGCTACCTTGGTTGAGATGTTGGGAATTCTATAGCCGCGAAGTGGCCGCTTAATGCCTACAGGTTAACGAGATGACCACACTTACTTCCAGTGTTTTTAACCGATGTACTAAGTAGAACAATTTCATCCAAAAAGTTAGTTAACACAGGGCCCAGGGGAGAAATCACACCTGGATAGTGAAGAGCTCTGCGGGCACCTTCTAAAACATTCTGGCCTACACAGTTAAGCAACTGAGGGAAGTCGGACAGATCTTGTGAACATTTGAGACTGCGACCCGTGAGTTCATGTTGTGCACAAAAGACTGAACACATTGTGATGTTAGTAGAACTAGCCATCTCCTTGAGGTTGCTCTGCCAAGAGAGCAACTCTGGATATCATGATGAGCAACAACACAAAAATGGAATGTTTTGCCCTTTCTCTGCCACCCAGTTTCGTTACTCTGAAACTCGTCACTTAGTAACAATATGACTAAACGCCCGTGACGGGATCGAAATCCATTTCAGCCGCAACCGCATACTCCTCCCGGAATACAAATTTTTATAGTATGCCATAACAGGTTTAACAGTATTTGCCAGTGTTTAATAGGTACCCCCATCAGGCTTAATTTATAAAATACCCCGTCAGCTCTGCTTGACGCTCGTTCCTCACAGCTTCTTCGCTCGAATGCTTGTTAACCCCTTTTTAACCGTAGTCACGTGGTTTCTCAACAAAGTGAACAGAAGCATACAGGTAAGCTTGCATGATGATAGTCGACATAGTTATTCCAACATGCCCGTCAGTCCAAGGAGATGATTTTGCTTTTAACTTACAGTCACAGTTATTACACTTGTGAACAGCACTGTGCTACACAAAGCAGTCTCTATCGACCACAAAACCATTTCACATATTGAAATGTTGTACTTGAACTAAAGGGACCGATAGATGCACATATTTGCAACAAACTATCACAACTGCGCCAGGAAACCAAACGCGCTAAACGGCCGCTCCTCTACTGGAGTCAGTTGGATACCGGAGTTACCTTTGAGTAGGAAGATTACTCGTAAGGTAAGTCAAAACTTTGTAGAACGTGTAATTAACAAATATCTAAACAACCGTCAACAGACTAATATATGTGTCGAATCTGGTAGCGCGCAAGCGATCATTCACCGGGAAAAATCGCGAAACCATTGCGCCGCTTCGTTGTTTAGTGCAATCTTCACTCCAACCTGACTGTCAGATGGAGATTCTGTATGATCAGACTCTAAAGAGAAGACACACAAATACAGTCCGCTGGAGGTGGACACGAGCGCAAGAATCTGGTGTTTAGTGGATTAGGCCGTGAAAATATGCCCGTATGACACTACGGAAGAAGAGCAGTTTACACTTAACACACTACTTGGAAATGGCTATCCAAAGCAGTTTATTTATAAGCACATGCTAGTTAGCACAAAGATGGATATACCTTAAACCGTACATGAAAAGCCTATCTATATTTAGTCATCATTGGAAGGCGATAGCAATGCTAAAATATAACCGGAAGATTTGACGTAGCACTGAACAAAACCTATTTCGCAGCTCAATCACGTGTTCGGTTCATTTGCACATAAGTTTTGCGTCCCAGCTGAAAGATGCATTGTCTGCATATGCTCCCTCTTTTGTACTTACCGTTTCGTTTGCACATGTGAAGCAATATACAGAGCTGCACAACAAGGTGCTTATCTGAACGCACTCGGGAGCATCACCCGGCGTGGCCAGCAGAGGATCGACAAAGGCTTGCTCATCAGCGGCCGCAGTGCATTTGGTCCATCCAAACAATCCAATCAACCCGGCGGATTTGTTCAAGCCGATCTACCGAGTCCACGGAGAGCAATCGAAATCAGTAAAGGGTCGAAAAACAAGCCACCGAAGAAGTCATTGCAATCCATTTACACTCACCCCTGTTATGTTTACAGAAATGTCTGGTCAAAACTGAATTTCTCGTGGCCACGCATCAATACCCTGGATCGATCAGTTACGTAGGTGTGCCAACTTTTTTCTGTAAAACCGTTTACAATACACGTTGCTGTTGTTGCGTAACTAAACCTCACGATTCTGACCATCGCTTACCCCACTGACATATCACCTTCGGCGAAACCATATAAATCTGTAGTGAGCCTAATGATAAAGCAATGAACACAAGCTTGTTTCCTACGCGTTTCCTCTTCGTACACGAATAGAATAAGTCGCCGAAAGCCAAAGACAAGCGTGACGAAGTATTTCCCAAAGAAGTCTTAGGATTTATCACTGGAAGAATCTTGATAGTGAATGTGCCAGTGCGCGCTTAGTGTTTGAAGAACAATAACTGGACCTGAAACTACAGAGAGAGATGAGACAGTTCGAGAAAGACAGCAGTTCAACAATATCGCTATCAGCGGAAGGGACTAAACTACCGGAGGCTGAAACAAAAATCCGAAATGCAAAAAGACATCGTTTAGGATTCTTCTAAGCGGTTTTCACAGTAGTTTGAGTCAACCGGCAATGAAAAGAACGGGATGCAGCAAATCATGCGCTAATATCTCATTCTCAGTGTTGATGTGGGCAGTTACTACATGAAACATAAGTGACATTGGAAGTTCCTTGGTTGGTGAAAATAACTAGCTGGCAGCCAGTCGCTGGCGATCAGGGTGTTACTATTTTAAGAATGCCCACGAGAGCTCGCTTTCAAGTTCGGGAAACAACAGTGCTGTACTTACAAACACCGCATTAAATTGGACTCACAGTAACGTACATCAACACCTAGGCACTCATATACAGGTGACACTGTGGTAGACAACCCCATGAACGTAACGGATTGATGGCTCCTGGCTGACATGTCTAACAGGGTTTCACTTAGTATACCGCTTCGTACCAAGAAAGTATGCAAGCGTGATCAAGAATGACACCGCTAAGCTGTTCCCACTAAGACTCACCCACTTCTCCGGGGAGAAGGACGCACCAACGGATAGGCGAAATAGTCCACGATGCCAAATGGTTGTGGCTGTTCATAGCCAGGAACCGACAACAACGTGGCTTCGTGTAGCTCACGAGTCTCCACCTACCATAGAAAAACAACCGGGAAAAACGAAAGAACAATCACTGAAAACAAGTGGAAAAATCCTTTTAAAAAGAGACAACAACAAGACACATGCTAGGGAAACCAATGAGAGCTACGGTTGAGAAACGAAATCGTTTTGAAGGCCACTGAGATTGCCCCGAACTGATGAACTCTGGAGTATGCAGTCCGTTGAAAACAAAGTCAGAGTAGCCAAAATGAAATTGTTTCACTTAATAGGTGACTAGCAAGTGTAATCATTTTAGTAGACCGAATACAAGACGTACATTGAAAAGTTGAGTCCGGTTTGTTATGAATCAATGATAGCAGCTTACCGTTCAGAACAACAGACATCACGTTGCTAAGTTAACTGCAGCGAACTATTCATCAGTACGGTAACTGCGTTTAATTTAAACAAAAAAGAAATCACAATAGGTGTAAGAGTATAAGTAACATACGGAACGCGGTACCGAGATACGAGGACTCAAGAAAAATGAAAAAAATAGAAACAACATAGTGAAAATTTCGGAAAATACGAAAGGACAAATATTGATTTATCTGATACATGACAGTGTTCGCCATTGTTCAAATACTTTCCAGGGCATTGCCCTTTACGTTCGACCAATGCATGTTAGGCACATCCACTTGTTTGTTTAACCGAGAGGTATGGACGAAAGCAAGCAAGCCGTTGAGATAAAAATGTTTTGCGATCTACTTAAACTGACCTCAATATCTGATATAGCCGATTGCAGATAACAACACCAGGACACCAAGCCGGCGGCGCGATAGATTAGGCCGATCTCATGCAGACGAACAAAAGCTTCAGTGACTGCTCGCGAGTGTTTCTGACGAGAGAACAGAAAAATAACAGTGTGAAGTGGGAGTGATAGGTCGTTTACGATGGACAAGTTGTACCGTGACAGAGTCCAAGTCAATGAAACACGACAAAGTCAACTGCAAATTGACATATTTTTAACAAAAAGAAAACACACGAGTCGATTCGGACATTTATTAGCCATTCATACCAGTCTGTGATACGCGAAAATGCTTACACAAAAAGGCTACGCAGCTGTGACTCCGGGGCAGTGTGCTCGGTAGATCGAACGAAATATGTGATTTTAGCTTTGCGCAGAAGCCTTGGAATCGAATTTAGTAACCGTACTCAATAATCAAGTGGCTGTGGTCGAACGTTTAGGGATGACCATTCGGTAATGCTCATAATGTATTCGGTGGTGCGCTGCCAACACTTTTACCTCAAAAGCATGCAAACCTTAACAAAATTGCACAATACTACGCAGAACTGGAAAATGGTGTTTTATTTGGAAAGGAGGTGGCACAGAAAGCCTTTTGAAGCCGACAGTTGCATTATATGTGGTGCGTATTCAACGTATAATGACGAAATCCTAGATAACATATCGGTGTACAATAGAAGTTTTTAGTCCCTACGGTAAAAGACGTTTGCAACAGTTCGAAGACTGAACTAGCGGAAATTGTACGTTAGAATCCATTAGGTCTCTGACAGCACGAAAGAAACTAAGTCCATTGTAATCTCATTAGTATGGACAAGGTTTGAGTAACCACGTGTTAAGTCCACGTGAGTAAACTTGCCACGCTGTAACTAGCGTTATTATTTCCCCAAGATGCTAGGCTAGGATAATCAGTAACAGTTGTCTACGGAGTAACAAGACGCAATCAGAAAGCAGGCCAGCACAAGATGAACAGGCACCACGCTTCAAAAGTGTCGATATCTCACCAACATAAATCCACAGGTTCATATGGCGATCGCAGAAAATACGCTTTCCGAAAAGATAAACTGGTCATACTATGGCAACATGACCGGCTGATTTAAACGTACATAAAACAAAACAAAACTGTATTCAAAAAAAGCCCAACAGGAGATAACTAGGAATGAATAGGTTCAAAAAACGCAAGCTGTGCATGCTACTTCGAGCTGAACAAGTCGATGAGATGACATCCAGTGTGTCGTATTCTACTCACTGGGAATTAATCATGAATCAAAGGAACATAAAATTCACGTGACCTCCAAGGATAAACTAACGGCATTCGACTATTCGTACGCTATTCGGAAGTTTGCATGGAATACGGACCACGTGGAAGGCGTGTTACCATGACCACTTGCAAGAGTAAACGGAAACAAAAATAAAAACAAAAACAATACTAATAGACCGACCGGACTAAGCGTGAAGTATTCACGATCCCAATCCAAACTCAGACCCAGGCAATCAAGCTGTTCACGTATCCGAGCCGTTTGCCTGAAATAACAGTAGACGAGCATTGTGAAAAGATAGGGGAGTAGTCTTATAAAGTTCGTGATTAGCACGACATAGTGATCAAAATGAACCAGGAATGCCACGTATTGTTTAACAAGGCACAGTATGGAAAGAATGACTAGGGTAAAGTTCATAAGTTGCACCTATAAATATGGTTACGTGTCGTGTTCCCGGGAACGCTGAACTAAAATTATGCATGTATTCGAACCATCAAACTGAACGTGTAAGATGATTAAAAACCGTTTTAAACAAATGAACTGACATAAACGTGATCCGTCAGTGCGAACTAATACAGGACAAGCAGTCAATAAGGTGGAATAATGAAATCGGTACAATGAGGCAAACATCTACAGAAACGGTTGCTCTTCTTCCGACTTCCCAACGGTCCATAGTGAAAAACTAGACATAACAAAGCTCAAACAAAGAGGCCAATGGGGGAGAAAGCAACACGAACAACAAATTAGGAGTTTTCTTCTTGAAATCTGTCAACAGTGTTTGAAAGTACACATTACAGATTTGCTTTCCAACCAGTGTAAATTAAGCACTTGTCAACAGTGAATGTTAACTTTCTCGAATGAAAGGTGAGCAGTTACTATCTTCAAGTGTCTTATTTACAACGATATGAATATATGCACACACAAGTATATCTATTTCCTGTTCGATACCGACGACCCGACTTGGTTCATGACATTTGACTGTCATATACCTAAGGTCGGAGGACCAAGAAAAGAAACTAGAAAGTAAAAGAAGAGGGAGACGATGTATCATTGGTGAAAACGCCGATGACTAGGCTCAAACGCTTAACACCACAGTGTCAACAGCCTACAAGCAAAAATCAGAGTTATGAAACTTCCCCTTTCCGCTTGAATAACTACATTTACTTATCAGACAATGAAATCAAACAACGGCATCAGTAACATCGCTTAACCCGACTGGCCACCATCTTTTCTCACGTCTCTAGCTACCGACGCTGTAGGTTTTGAAGCACCTAGCCTACGGGACAAATACGACCTATATTCGCTGACGGACAGATTTCACAATGTCCAACTCAAACCTCCTATCAGTCGGCTGTAGTACCGTCATCGACGTGGAAGAGGACTATTTGAAATCTTTAGTACATGGGCTGGCCGTTTATGTCCCCACACACCTAAACATCTGTTTCGCTATTATAACGAATGAACACATCAACTGTCAACTAGATGAAGACGATCGACGTTCTGTGTGACCAAGAACAACCTTTACAGACTTTATATACACACGACCCTTAGACTTCTGGGAGGTGGCTCGTTGCCCATAGAGCTTCTTCAATCGCGGAAACCGCCCCAACCTTACGGATACGAGCTCGGATTCCAATCCCTACCTCTCAACCTCTGCTGATCCGACTTCTTCGGTATACAAACCGGTGGGAAACCCCTACTGTTCCATTGACCAACATTAAATCAATACGGAAACATGGGTCCCGCATAGGCACTTCGTATTTTGAAGTTGCAACATGCACTTTAGAGTGCTTCGCAGAGAACAAGATAGTGTTAACCATCGTCTGCGTTGCTTGAAAAGCTGACAAGCATTATTGTCAGCACCAGTAAGTCTTCACCAGGTACAGGGTCTACGTTAATATTTTGTAAATGTTACAGACAGCGCACTGTTATTTCATCTATATCGAAACAATAGTCACGAAGGCAGGTCGCCTTGATATACATCACTCTTGATACCGAAACTGCTCGACACTTCACCGCAGCCTCTAATCTAAATTCGAGTATGGAAACAAAGGGTCGGCAGTATGTTCACACACGCACTCGTAAGGCACACTTGCGCTTGAGGGACTCAAAAAGTGAAAACCGATCCACTGAATCGATCGTATATTAATGGATGAGAAGAAGTGCTGGGTAGCGACATTTATGACTGATCAAGGATTTGGTGCAAAATGTGAATTAGATTCGTGTTCAGAATGAAAACCTGCCTGTTATCCCATAATGTCCGTTCCCAGGCTACGGTGAGTCGACGAAATATAATGGACTTCAGAGCCTGGTTTGCGGATGAAAGAAACTTATTTTCCTCTGATTTTCAAAAAGGCCCTTTGATTATCTTTTTGAATACGGAGGCCAGTATGTAGTGGGGCCAACAGAGAAGAGAGTTCTGTTGGTCACACTAACTGGAACAACTGAGTCAAAAGCGCCACCAGAGATTTTTTGAGAAGTGCCGGTAGGCGCCCATCCGGATCAGCAGCCCTACCACATTGCAGAGCCGAGGTGTATTTGCGAATCTTAAGTTTGGTCGATGGCTCGAGGTCTACTGGCTAGAGTATGGCACTGAAAGTACGTGTCGGTAACACAGTAGGAGTGAGGGGTCAACCGAATTGGCTCATACAGTGACTCAACGATCCAACAGTCTAGACTGGACCGCGACACGGTACAACGGGTTGTGCAACTAAACGCTCAAACACACAAAGTCGGACGGCGTGATGCTCATACCGTCAGAGGCGCTCATACCAGGCCGGACAGCGGCTACAAGTCACGAAGACTACAGCATAGTGATACTTCCGGTTGGACATAGGAGAAAAAACTACCTATTCCGGAAAAAAAGATAATAGATATAGCACTTCGCCACCAACTCGTTACACAGTGACGTGGTTTTGAACCAAAACTGCATCAACTGACCCGTGTACTCTATGATATACAACAAAGCGAGTGGGCTAAAATATGCTGCTATTGAGTGCTTCACTAAGATCCCAATTTAACACTTAGATATATTTCAAACTCCATTTCTATAGTGCATAACCTATTAATTCCATAACAGATGTAGCATATCAGATTCACAGTAGTCCGGTGGGTTCAACCTCCTATGACTCGACCTTCGGTATTCATCACTTCTTAATTAAACTCAGAATACGGGTAGAACAAGTGCCTTCAACGACTGCACTCGTGACCAGGTAGGTCAGAAAGCCGTTTCAGCTTTTGCATTAAATTAAACGTTTGACGGCTGCCAAATTCCAGAAACAGAAATCAAAGGTATGAACAGTGGATCCAACTAACGACGCCAGAGCAACCCACTCAATACTGGTTGTGTTGTTTGGGTGACTTCAAATTCGGCACTATCAGCTGGGCAGCAGCACATGTAGTCCACAGCAAAACGGACGATCGCATAGGATCTTACAATGGCCAGCAGTCTGTTTGCTCAGCTGCATTTGTTTGCGTATACGACAGACGGATTGTGATGTATCAGCTTTAAATTGATTTAAACAGTATCCCTAGATACTTTCTTTCCTTCTTCTCACCCGCTCTTTTCTACGGTACTAGGGGTCTACAGATCTGTTTTGTTCCTCCTTTTTTCAGTCATACAGTCGTCATCGCTTGAACTTCTAGCTTCTGTTTGTTGGTTGCTGATTGTTTATGCCTTTTCATACTGGACTGTTCAACGTGATGAATACATTCTCCTACGTTTTATCCTTCCCATTTGTGGTCTTTCCCGTCTTATCAACGTCTTCATCATTCGATTTTCTTTTATGCTGCCCGTTTATACGCACTCGCGGCCCCTTAACTGTAACTGTTCGCTCGCTCATTGCGTTTGCCCGTTGTTTGTCCATTTGCCAGGTAGACTACTCACCCCACCTACTAAGTGTGTTCTGCCTCAGTTATTATTGTCAATTAAATCGTTCTTCCAATCGAATATTAATAAGGTTGTCTGTGAACCCATAAACTTACTACTCTCAACCAAGTTATTTAAGTTAACTTAATCCAGTGTGAATAGCAAACACCTGATTGATAGTTGGTTGTTTACCTTTCGAGCTGCGTAGCTGGCAGTACTATGTTGCAAAAACAGTGTTGCACCGGAAAATGTACGAAACAGCTGAGTTTGTATGCTATTATCAAAACCGTTTCACAGATTTGTACATTATTGTAGCAATTTTATGAAACC
Organism: Paragonimus westermani; assembly: GCA_008508345.1. Classification (NCBI taxonomy): domain Eukaryota; kingdom Metazoa; phylum Platyhelminthes; class Trematoda; order Plagiorchiida; family Troglotrematidae; genus Paragonimus; species Paragonimus westermani. The sequence continues at coordinate 113,332 of QNGE01001019.1, forward strand.
TTGATTTTCACTCAACTATAACATTAGTGACAACAAATATCATGTGGTGTATCCCCGATAATTTTCTATGTCCACCAGAACGGATGACAACTGTGATTTACAATTCCGCTGAAAGTTGCTGTCCCGGTTGTAGTGATAGGCCATGTGATCTACTTCCGTCAGTGGTCCAACCCATACAATTTTGTAGTGATACCGGGCGTTCAAGGTTTTGCTTCATACTCCGTACGTATGTTCGTACTTTGTGGACACAATCTGGTAAACAGTGCACCGAAACTACCAACTGACCGGAATATTGGTCAACAAGTGTTCATGGCTGCGTTGTTCAAAATTAGGCCACCGCCAACCTCACCGTTGAGCTTAGTTATTGTAGTTATGGCTATCACTATGTGCATGCCTTTATCTGTCTTCATTTGAAGACCTAGACACGACGCTCACTTTGTAGACGAGGCTCATTGATAGTAGTATCTGTGACTGTACACAACAACAACCGTCCACACTATGTTGCATGACAGACACTTCTCTCACCCGTTTCCCAATTGTGTATTGTTAGTTACTTTTTTTAGAAACTTTTTAATCGTTGCTTGCTTTAACTTTCTGATCCTTAAGACGCTCAGGATAACTGTTGGTTTCAGCGCAAATGGTCTGTTCTGGTCCACGCCACTCTACTCGTTTATTCCACGCAACAGTACAGATAAACAGACCAAAGGTTATTCATCAGAAAAATGGTTTGGCGAACAAGCTCGGTTTCGGTTATTCGTCATCAGGCCAAATACGTAACATTTATATGAAACAGAGTTGTCAGGACAAAGCGAACAAAACAAATTTGAAACAATTGGTTCTCTCGAGCAGTTTAAACAAAGCAGATATAACACGAAAACTGATAGATGCAAGCATTTCGTATTGTCTCATCAGTACCAAACTTACAATAACATGGGTGGGCTTTTTTTAAACCAATCGATTTGTGGGGTGGATAATCAATAAGCGAGTTAGGATAAGACATTAAGTCCAGGGAAGGGTCAGGTTCACGAGCAGTTGTTTCTGAACACAAAGAGCTGGTTTGAGTCGATTAGTTGCAACTGCTTCAGCAAACCATAAGAATCTCGGGTTGGAATGGCGCAACAGGATTTTGAATGCACAAGATGGATCGGTAGCATGATCGGTGGTCAAGACGTGTCTAGCGACTGATCCAACAGGAACGAGCACTAGTAAATACTCTCTTCACACGAACAAGCCCACCCATGTTACTGTTAGTTTGGTACTGATGAGACAATACGAAATGCTTGCATCTACCAGTTTTCATGTTATATCTGCTTTGTTCAAACAAAACAAATGGCAATTCAAATGAGGTCAGACACGTCATAGGCACACACGGTGACAACGTTTTGATACGATTATGTCACCATTATGACGTAACTGGAACCACAACGTTTTGATCGGTCGTGGTGTGGGTGGTTGTCCATGGCGACTTCAACGCCAGAACAAAGCGCTTCTGTGCGCACAAAGGTGAATTATTCAGTCGAATTCCGATCGCTTCAGCCGTGGCGAAAACTCGGCATCTGACAGCTTTTGAATGAATACCTTTGACTCGGTAAATCGGACGAAAAGAGGAGGCCAGGTTGACAGTATGATTTGTATCAACTAGGTGTGCACCAATTGCGCTGGTAATCGTCTTGGTGACTCCGCTGTTGACTCAGGCTGGATAATGCTCACGAATATGTTCGGATAAGCGCCTGGTCGTGCGACCCACGTAACTAGTTCCACAGGAACAAGTAAATGAGTATACACAAAAGGAAGCCGCAGAAGCGGGCACTTTATCCTTTAACCGTAAACACAGGGCTGGGGTAGAGTTGAAACAAACACGTAGGTTGGCAGCATAGAATGTTCGGCAAGTGTATCCCCTTTGAGTGGTAGTGAAATTAATACTACCTGCTTTTCCGCTAGAGTCATCTTATCGTGTCTCTCGCGACGTTCCACAGGCTTGTCTACAAAACGTTTTGGATAGCCATTTTGTAAGAACAGTGTGCGTAGGAACGTTAGCTCATCAGAGGTCACATCCCATGTACATATTCTCATGGCTATATTGGTCATACAGTTTATGAGATTTCTCTACTGCTTTAGAGGGACAAAGCTGCTGAAATGGATATACTGCCCACTCCAGGTCTCCATCAGCACGTCGCTGGATGAGTACGTCCAGCAAAGCTAGTTAATCGTTACGTTCAGCCTCTAGTGTGAATGTTACGTTTGTGTGGGCCGAGTTGAAAATGGCTAAGATATCCGTTGGGTTAGCACTTTCACCAACTATGCATATGATATTATCCACATATCGCTTATAAACACTGAATCCACGAACGGTTTCTTCTGACTTGTCACTCTCCAGCTTCGCCATGAAGGTGTCCGCAAACAGCGGCCCCAACGGGGATCCCGTTGCCACACCATCTATTTGTCTATATAGTTCCCCATCGAATTTAAACTGTATGTTATGATTACAAAAGTACGATAGTTGCTTCAGTTCTGGTGGGGGTATACGGACATCTAGGTTATTAACCATAATATAATCACACAAATAGTCTGTCGTCTCTTTCCGTGGAACATTTGTAAACAAGGACGATACATCTAGAGAAAGCATTTGTTGTCCTGTTAGATTTATCCCACTGATTGTATTAATAAATTCAAAGGAGTCTCGTAGGCTATGTTTCGACAACCTCTTGCTGCTAGGTTCAAGAAGATACGAAAACCACTTGGCTAACGAGTGGTATGGTGGTTGCACATGTCCAAAATAGGTCAAAGAGGTACACCCGCTTTGTGAACTTTCGGCAGTCCGTAGAGCCTGAGAATAGTGGTTCCAATGGGTCGAATACGTTCTAAAGTTGGGGAGTCAATCGCATAAAAAAAATCGAATGATGAAGACGTTGATAAGACGGGAAAGACCACAAATGGGAAGGATAAAACGTAGGAGAATGTATTCATCACGTTGAACAGTCCAGTATGAAAAGGCATAAACAATCAGCAACCAACAAACAGAAGCTAGAAGTTCAAGCGATGACGACTGTATGACTGAAAAAAGGAGGAACAAAACAGATCTGTAGACCCCTAGTACCGTAGAAAAGAGCGGGTGAGAAGAAGGAAAGAAAGTATCTAGGGATACTGTTTAAATCAATTTAAAGCTGATACATCACAATCCGTCTGTCGTATACGCAAACAAATGCAGCTGAGCAAACAGACTGCTGACATTTCAGAAATGTGGACTCAAAATGATACTAAACGGATGGACTGGGAGGAATTGACCATTGTAAAAACCTATGAAACCTGGTAGTAAAGATTCACATTTACTCACGTCGATCGTATTTAGCCACCGTGTGTTCGCAATAATTTCTCAATTACGCCGGAGAATGATCAGTAATGTGACTGATGAGACGAAGCAGTTTGTGGCCCTTGTGTCTGAACCCATATTTTGTGCGTAGTGAAGATTTTCATCAGGATTGTCTCAGCGGCTATGAACACTTGTTGGGTTTGACCATGAAGTCCTCATATACTTTGTCGTCCACGCCTGTCAACTTCCTAGCACTGGTCATGGGATAGATCAGGTACATAAACTTACAATGTATGTAGAGGGACAACTTTGTCAAAAGCGAGATATTTGCTCCTCCTCGGTTGTAAATCGAGATACCCTAGCATACCACGCATACAGACAATGGGATAATCTGATGCTTATACACAGAAACGGCTGGTTTGGTACTGGTATAGGTGACAGTTCTTCACCTTTCATTAAAGCCGATGCCGTAGTAATGGTTGCACTGAAGTTAGTAAAGTGACCAAATGTCTAAGGTGGACTGACTAAGCAAAATGCACCATGAGCTCGACAGAACTTAGCAGAGTTAAACAGCGGCATGCGAGAGTCCGCTGATGACGGAACGGAATACCCAGCGCAAAAGTAACATGAACCAAGCTTCTTTTCACTGTGCTACATAATACCACGCATAGAGCCAAAACATCCATTTCCAGAATTAACGGAACAAACAGGAAACAGGTAAAAATGTAATTGATCAACCGCCGAAATTGCTTCCAACGTTCAATCAAACTGAGGGGGTTAGCCCATCATGCCGACATAAAGTGTATCACAGCACACGTGGTTGCGCTCAGCAACGTCCGTACAGTCCATGATCAGTAAGTTTTGAGCGCGTTTGCGTTTCAATGTACCTATGGACTTCTTCAGTGCAAAGGGCGATAAAAAGGTTGAAAATTTTAGCAAACGTCGACACAAAGAAACGAATTTGAGTAAAGAATACAGCGTATTGACAGGAAAAGTGTACACTTGCTAGAAAAACGTTTGAATAAACATGCTGGTTTCAAAAGTCTCCATAAATGGTCACTGTTAATGAATCAACCAGCTCAGTTGAACAACGCACATCAAGTGTTGAACACAAGAACTGGCTGGAAATAAAGAGGCATAAAAACTGCAGTAAGTTGAAAGACCAAATCAAACTACGTCGAATTCGAACCGATTAGCAACTGTAGCAATGAGCTGCTTAATAGTAACAAATAAACGGCAAGCGAACAATATATCGAGGAATTTCATGTGGAACTAGAACCTAGGTTTTGTGAGAAAACGCGCAATGATCTCAAGTACAGCACAGTGGCAAAACTGTCGAACAAGGCCTTATATGACGGTTTATAGTTCGTTGCAACAAAGTTTCAAGGAATGGGAACTTGAGATACAGAAAAAGAATTTAAAAAAGTCAGCAGAGCAAAACAAATGGTGATGATCAGCTGTATAAAAATTTTGCAACTGAACATCGTCCCTATAACGGCATATTCTGATAGAATGGAGGAACAAAACAAACACTGAGTTCTATTCAATCAAAGTATGTCAAGTGGATCAGAGGGGAGCTTTGACTATTATGAGTCAATCAATGGAAATCGTAACATGTGACCAAATAAATGACAAGTTGAAGGAAAAGAAAGCACAGAGAATGAACTTCGATTTTTGTTGCGGTAGAACAGTAGAGTATTGCAACTTTTCGCACCATCCGACGTCTATTTGTTTCCGTTGAATGCAGACCCATATGCGCATATTTGTAACATACGGAAGCGTTGTGCCACCTAGTATACTAACCACATACCATCTAAAAAAACTCACACTTTCAAAAGTAATCATTTTGGTACTTGTAGAGGCAAATTAACTGCACAACGTACTTTTTTCTGCTCACATAGAAATACACATTCACTGCTGTTCAACCTACAACAAGTAGACACTGAGGGGTCACAGTGCAGCAGCCAGCGTTCAACACTACTCTCCAAGGATGAAGAAAGTACGGTCAATCATATAGCTTAGTCATTTCAATCGTAAAACTCCAAAAACATCAAACAAATCCAATGCCTGATATATTAAGGCTTCAGACCACTGGGCATGTTTACAGCGTTGCTAACTCTAATAATAATAATAATAATAATAATAATAATAATAATAGGAAACTGCAAAGAGATTCAGCATACAACGATGAATTGTCCTCTGTATACACAGATAACTGAACACGGGTTTTGTTTTGAATTGCCGACTCAGATGAGGTCAAGAAATAGAATGCTGCAATTTGGCTCACTGTGAAAGGCTTTTCCCCCAAAGGCAGTAGTAACCTATGAACACAACAGACGAATTCGATCAGAAAACATCCTGCAACCGGAAATCAGATAATAAAATCAACAAAAACAGAAACGGTTTCTTAAGATTAGCGCACGGGACGAGTATGGAAAGGAAGGCAACACTCATCACAGCAGGAAAAATAGGATTCGAACCTCATATAGTAAAAGACCGATGCTGGGAGGAAGATTGCACACTACCAGGTTAACTGCACCGGGAGTCACACCTTCAAGTTATAGCAAGAACTCACGCGTCTTTCCATTTCCAGACCTCTTCAACAAAAGCATCTCGGCCAAGCTTTAAGCGTGGATTGAACGCTTTAAGATTTGTGTGACCTTCACGAATTGCGCGTTTGCCTAATTCTCGCTCGACAATCGTTTGGGTTGCAATTCCAGCGTGATCCATTCCCGGAATCCACAGAACGGCTGAACCTTGCATACGATAGCTGTACATATGGGAAGAGTACAAAGAAGTGTTTTTTGAAGAAAAAAAACGCACGGTCAATCAGATGGTGGCTATCGCCACACGACTCTTGTGTGTGGGCTTACGAAGTTACACAGGGTGCAAGGGTTCACATATGAACCTAACAGTTAAAAAATAGGACGTATAAACTGCAACGGTCTAGTGAGTTATTTAAGTCGGTCAAGTTGTGCATTCCAATATATCGTATTTCACTTTAGTTCAAATTTGTGACGAGGCACTTTTCCTGAAACTAGGAGGTACCTTTTTAACAAATTTGTGTGCATCACGCGTTTTTAAGGAGTCCCGTAGGGAAGGCTTCGAAGAAAACAACGCGGGAAGTGGTAGGCCACTCTCAGAAACCCCGACCAATACACACAGTCGAGAGATAAACTCAGTTAAAACTCAGAAAAATCTGTTGCGGACCACGTGAATTAATCTTATGCCACCTAGTTGCAATCATGGAAGAGTGTATACGACAGAGGCGGTAGCCAAGACCTGCATTCATGGTCATTATTGTGTAGGGACATAGACATCGGTGGGTTCACGTTATCATGGAACAGTGAACAAGAAAAAACATTACACACAAAAAGATCTAGTAATGGTCACAAGCAGAGTTGGGACTGACAACAAAGGTAAGGAGAAATGTACACTGCACGCCTAAAGAGTTTGTATCAAACGCATGCTAGAGTCACCAATTCCACGTTGTTACGTGATCAGGACGGATCAAAAGTTACCGTTGACCTGAAAGACCAGTTCACTCATTTTTATTTTTTTTCTTCAATGCGTTTAAGTTTCATATTTTTAAGTCAAGATAACTAGTACAGAATAACGCCTTTGACAAGTAAGCAAGCAAGCTGCTTTCACGAGAACTCTTTCGGGTAGGAAACTAGATAAGTGTTGTGTAATTGAAAAGCGCCTTTACCATCCTACCGTCGTCATTCACTTGAATCCGCCTGTGGATAACGCTATTCCTTCTGGTGTCAACGAATTTGAACCTTGCGGCCAAGCTGGAGTGGAAATCGCATTAAGCTTTAAGGTAGAGCAGAACTACATCGATTAGATCCCCATGAGTAGTCGCTCATATGCCGTCAGACTTACCGATTTCATCAAAGTCTGTCAGCACAGACAAGACGTCCATCCTTTGTCATATTCCAATACATCTCAACATACAATAGTCCAGATGTGGCCAAGAAGGTCTTCCAGTATGCCTCCTTTGATCTTCTAAAATCAACTAAACACTCGGAAACCACCGTGTTTACCGGTGATATGAATGCACAACTTGACGTGGTGTGACGACTTGCGCATCTCGATGACCTTTTGGGCTAAACTAGACAGAGTTACTCATACCAGGCAGGCCAACAGGTAGAGGTCTGACAAACCACAGTCTCCTGGTCCTCCAGGTTGGGGGTTGGGAGATGATTGGCATCTCTTCCCGAAAAACGTACCATTTCTGGTACACCGCCACCCACCCGCTGCCTTACGGTACAGGCTTTTGAGCCAAAGGCTTTGGTTGAGAACCCTAATCGTCCTCATGTCTAGGTCTGGGCGTCCTGGCAGCATCTCAGCCCACACACAAAAATGAATCTTTACAACATAAACAACTCCATACTGCATCGGCCGTCTCGCAGTATAAACCAGGTCGCCCTATCTGCTGCATACAGCAGGGTGGATAGGCGAAAACATGCTACTGCTGACCCCTCCCCCACTGTCCTATCAAATATAGTTCTCAGGCCCCTCCCGACCCCAAATTCTGATAACTCCTCTGCAGGTCCAACAGCAGATATAATTAACCATAGTAACACTGTACCGATAAGTCCCAGCTCTCGCCACTCAGTCTCAGATCTCCCTCATCCAGTGCTTCGACCTAGAACGCAAATTAGTATAGGTGCCTTCAACGTTCGTAGTCTAAAACAGATAGGTCAACAGGCTGCTCTCGCACGAATGTTAGACTCGCTGCATATTGATGTTTGCTGTATCTCAGAGACTAGAATCCACGACATTAGTCAACATATGGAATTAACATCACACGCACTTTCTACCCGATACTGGTTATACACTTCAGGTGACTCCCCGGCCGTCGTTACCGGTCAAGCGGGAGTAGGTATAGTCCTCAGCACGACGGCCGCAGCCGCACTGACAGATTGCATTCCCGTTAATAGTAGACTGTGCCGTCCGCTTGGCAGGTTCTGTTAAGGTCAGTTCTAGACGCAAAACTGTCTGTCGCCGGTTCGAATCCAGCCGAAGCCCTCACTTCTCACAGTTGGGTCTCATCTAAAATCATAAATCTGACACACTACTCATTAGTAATACAACTTCTATGCTCAACAGTGGCGTTGGTGGATTCTAACGTGAACTGATTGAGAAATCCGGCCGGGGCAGTCGATCCCCTGAATCATTTGGTGGATTCCATAAGAGACAGTGGGACGGGTGGGTAACCGAGTCCAAATGTGAAATTTCCGAGCTTCTGGTGTGGCTTCGTAGCTCAGCCCGTAGAGTGCTTGCCGCGTTGAGGCATGCTGTGTCTGTCGCTGGTTCGAATCCAGTCGAAGCCCTCACTTCTCACAGTTGGGTCTCATCTAGAAATTTTTCCGTTGTGTCTGCTTATGCTCCAACTGACTGTAGTGACGTCGGCGTCAAGGACGTCTTTTATTCGGATCTGGCCGCTCTCTTCCGGTCGACACGTGGTTCTGATATAGTCGTTCTGGCCGGAGATATGAACGTCCAGTTCGGCGGCTTTGGAGAGGCTGTTAGTTATAGGTGGCGGGGTTCCATTCAAGACTGTCGTTCTTATTGGATCAGGTACCTAGATTCAGATCATGCGCTGGTACGTTGTCGTTTCGTACTCACTTTTACTGGCTGTTGAGAAGCTGACTATAACGTCGGTGAAGCATAAGTATTAAGCCAGCTTATTCTAAAGGAGAACCTTAAGTACGGCAGAAAAGGAATTAAGCCAAGTTACCATTGTGCTACTCCGTAGTGTTGTCAGGATCAACGGCAGTCAGAATCCTAGTATTCACGCGTACAGCTCACCTGCGAAAATGATCGTGCTGATCACGGTAGAAACTTACCAACGGGCTAGTGTATCTTGCACAGTGCATGTAAGTGCATGTCCAACGTGTAATGAACCAGTCACATTCGGCGGCGGTAAAAGAATGCTAACGATCGGCGCGCGTGGTGACTGGGACAGCTGAGAAAAGGGAAGGAAATTGTCACATCGAGCGGAAAAATAATACGCATGGTTCAGTCAAAATGGACAGATATTTTAAAATCACTCAGCTATATGTCTAGAAGCTCTGTTGGGACAGATGGAGGTGTTGAAAACTTACCCGAGTCTCAGGTTTTGAAACACGTAATCGATTCCACAAATTTCTACATAGCCGAGGGTCTTCCACCAAATTCGGATCGTACTTTGTTTGAATGGCTTTCAAGGGAAGTAAAGGGTTAAGCAGACCAAGATACAAGGGTAATCATAGTAATAATAATGATTAAAAAATAGCGTATGACATGTAACACACTTGGTGCTTAATGAAAATTCCACATTTGTTATGATTTTTAGTCATCCGGCGTCAATATGGATAAGGGGATGCAACTGTTGTATTTATATGCCTTTCTTACTATAGTTCTACAGGTATAGGTTGGCGATATTATAGCTTCGCAAATCAAAAGCATAAGTAAGTGGCCACAACAATCACGTAGAAGTATTCGGTAATTTGAGATGGAAAACCACACCTTGAAGTAACTGACAAAATGCATTGCTTACGGTGCTCAAAACGGTCAAAGAGGATGTTCTCGGTAGAGCTAAGATGATGCAGTTTTTCGTCAAGTTGAGAGCCTTCATTGGCAATCCGTCATTGCCACAGACATCCCATCATTACTCGCCTTACGAGAAACTTGAAAGTTAGTACACAGAGTGGGCAGGCTTGACGAAATTCTAGTGCTGCGTGGACCAGGACAGCAATATAACAGTCGAGCACCGACTTTACGTTCACACATTTGTTCAACAATTCCTTTAACTTGAGTGGATCCAAAAGTGCAGATAAAAGTACCGACTCAAACGTACCTCAGTAACTGAGAAAAATCGACTTTGTTGACCGGCAGTAAGTGTCAAACAGCAGCCGAAATCGGAAAAGAATGAAAAAGCGACGTACACTTAAATATCTTTTGGGGTAATTTTGACCGCACTTCTTTGATGCCGGCTTTCGGATGCTGTGAACAGTCAAGTAGAAGTAAGTTATCCAGCCTACAGGTTACAAAATATTCACTACATGAGACACACAATATTGTGTGTTGAAATTTGTCAAACTACGAACTACAATGTATGTTAAAACTACAATTATGACTAAAGTCGGCAAAAAGTTCGCGTGACTTTCATAGGATCCTTGGAATAACATTAATAAGACAACTATTATTGACAGATCCCAACTTAGAAAGATGTCCTCAACAGCCGAAACTACAAAGCCACGGCCATCACTTGGATAATTTCACTGAAAAGTGCTTATATCAAGTCAACAAGATGATATGGGATGTGAGAGTCAAGATGAAATAAAGCAGTATAATCAAAATATGCACGTAAATAGCACAAAGCAAAGCCATCAACTTTTGACAACTACATTTAACAGGCCGTTTAACAACCGACCGAGGAAGATGCTTAGGGAACAGAGAAACAGGCTTTAAACGAGGTTTCATCATGGACCACGAATGTCACAAGCCCTTTCGAATAAGCTGAAGAAGAGCATTGTGGAAGGCTACTAGAGCCAATCGTTCGATCTAGCCAAAAAAGATTGTAAAATCCGAAAAGTTATCTGAGCAGCGTTGATAGTCCTTCAAATTTAGAAACAGAATCCAGTTAATTCAAACCCAAAATCCCTATCGTCTGCTGCACTACCAAAGTTTTGCAGAAGAACTAAACCTGATAAATTCCGTCCTACCCCAGAAGGTTCATTGACAAGCACAACAGATAAAGAGCACCACCGAAAAAGGTGGTCATTGTAGAGAAGAAGATGGTCTACACAGAGCTGCCGTTTAAGGGTGATTATATCATGCATCAAACTACACAGCGACTAAGAAATACAATAAAGCGGACGTTTGATGCCGCTTAACTGCGTGTAATCGTCCGGATTCCGAAGCTACTAGTGCTTTCAATCAAAGATCAGTCTATCGGTGCCACCTCGCAGTGTGTACCAAGTTATATGTAACTGCGGAAGAAGTTAGACAGGCCGAACCGAGAGATGTATGAACTCTAGAGTGAGGAACATCTACCCAAATGGGTATAGAATTCCGTGTTACCGGAGAATGGCAATGTTGCTAAAACACGTAAACAGCGATGTTGATCACTCGCTAGACACGTCCTGAGCACCGATCATGCTATCGATCCACTTAGCGCATTCAAGGTTCTGTTACGTCAACCTAACCCAAAATTCTTGCGGTCTGCTGAAGCGGTCGCAATCAGTCGACTCAAACTAGCTCTGTGCTATGAAACAGCTCTTCGTAAATTAAAATTAATGACCTACCCTGACCCGCTTAATAATTATCTGCCACTCTAGTTGCCTGCTACAAAAAGTCTATCTGAATGCGCGAACGCTGCGATCAAATGTGAGTGTTTAACTTCAAAATCAACCAAATCCCCGACTACTCATCAGTAATCTGGAATATCGCCTAGCAGGTTGGATGGCATCAGTGATCTCGACCTGTCTCGGAAGTCCTAATCGCGGGCTTATCGATTGGAGTTAAGAGGACACTTACTGTGTCTCTTCTCGAGACGATCGGGCAACCTGATCATTGCTGACAAGCGAAAGTGGTTGGGTGTTCACATTTGATAATTCGGAAGAAATGGCATACAAAAACGGACATATGATTCGTTTTAGTTTAGCAAGTGGTTGCGTTCACAGGCTATGCTTACATAAAAGATTCCACTTCGGCTCAGGGTCGCGTGCATGCAGGAGGGGCGTTACACCAACTAACTCATCTGAATAACCACGAATCGACAGAGAATGGTTGGAAAACCGTAGGCAGCAGCGAATATGGTGGACCAGAGGAAACACGGAGAAAGCGCTTAGAAAATGCTGAAACATTATTCAGAAACGGGAATGCATAAGTAGTTTGAGTAAACATAGAACGATGAAGTTGGCTGACAAGTCGCAACCAAGGGTAAAGCGTATAAGACTTACGGTTAGGTTGAACGGACAGTAGTAGGCATATTATTCGTGGAAATCATGGCGAGACATCTGACCGTCTCATACTCTTCACAGCGCGCAGTCATTTCACATACTTCAAGCCAGATTGAAGTGGCATGAAAAATCTGAACGAAGTACAGACCATTGCACGTTGTGAACTGTCTTACAGAAACCGGAGGAAACTGGTCTGTGTGGTAAACCATCGAAAAAGTACGCTAGTTCGTCCAGCGTACAGTAATGCGCTTGGCAGAAACCGAATTCCTCTACTCGTAACAAAGAAAACGGAAAATTTTCGTCCCGAGAATAATGCTGCTGGCCCCGTTAGTTGCTCCCAAGTCAAACCAAAGTACGAGTGCAAAATGCCACTTTGCTTCACTCGGAAAACATGCCACAAGGAGAAAATTACCTACATGTCGCATAGCGACCTACAAACATTATCGAATCAGAGGATGGAAGGACAGCTATCAAAAATAGTAATCGACGTCACTACGTAACCAATGAACATAGCAAAATAAAGGTCGAACAGGCAAAAAACAGTGAAGGTTGCCTCTACTGTTATGGGAATCTCTGTTCACTCTGATTAGGCAAAATCTTCTCGAGAGGAAGGACGGTTTTGGACGGAAAACTGGGATTCCCGTATTATAGGAAAATGGTCTTAGTTTTGATGCAATATCACCCCCTGCTACCCTGCGGTGAAGATTTTCAAGTGTAAAGCCTTATTTAAGAACCTAATCATTCTTTTGCCAGGATTTTGAAATTACAGCAGTATTCGAACACGGACAGCCATGTTACATTTATAGAGTTGTTATGACGACTGTATAGGGCACCGTGCAGTGCATATATTTACGGTCTTCTGACTTGCCATATCCTGTAAGAAGACTGCTGACAACTTTTCCACTTTCTTGTTCAGTTTGGCAATTTGACTCCCGTTAGCCTCGGATTCCACAAACACCAGAAGAGACAAACGTGGCCCCAAAATCTGTATCGTTCAGCCGGGCTGCTGGTTAGTATGGCAAGGCACGTATGTCCCGAATATGAGGTAATATGGGGAATTCTGCACCTGATTATTTGACCCAATTCGAGAAGCAGAAGACGTGAGTATCACCGTATGTTGGGAGACAGTCAAAAACTGGGTCTCAAAGGCTCTGAGCACATATAGCAAACAATTGCATGGTAATCAAGAAATCAGCGAATCAGACGGGACGGCTACAAAAATGGCAACCGTGATATATACAGGAGAAACTGTTCAGATAGAGTTGACGCGTACAGGCGTCCCGTTGCGCAGTTGCAGTCTCATTCATTCGCCGAGCACTGAACCCATTCCAGGCAATGTGGACTGAAATATTCCGGCTTCACTTTAACCAACTGATTTCCGATTCCACCCCCAGGTTTGCACGACCTTGTGGATAATTGTATCCCCAAAACCGAATCGATCGATATTCCGCGCACCATCTTGCCTGCTTCATGGGTAAATGTGCCTCTTAACGACAAAGCACTGGCTTACTCCACACAGGGTGTACACACCCTGACTTTCTGGCTAGCACCTCATTGAAACTGAAGTCAGACGGTTTAAAACGAGATCAATCAGCACCGCAGGTAAGTGACTCCCATGACCAATCTTACTAAAAACATTGACTTACTTTCAAACAATGACATCAAATCAAACAGTTTAGGGAAGTAAAATAAATCTTAGCTGTGAACTCTTGCACCGTGACGTTACTTTGGAGAATCGTTTAATTTACAGAAACAGATTAGGAGCTGCAAGTTAGAGTAAGGCGTCATCAGCGAGATAGTTTCCTTACGGCTTTCACTGCCCTGCGTCATTAAATGCACTCACTTCACAGACAACTCGGTCAAACAACGACAACATTCACGCCACTGAGCTCGATTAGCCGACATCTTATCCAGAGTCTCCAGCAGCCGACTCTGTGAGTCGCGAGGGTCCCATTCTGGGAGAAGAACTCTATCTACTGTGGCCAACCCCTTCGTGAACGGCTTCATTTCCCTACACCAGGTCATTATCTATCCACCTCACACCTTACACCAGTCGGTCGCAGTGTCAGCGAACAGTGCGCGGTGTGGAAGACGAATAGCTAGCATCCTTAATACGTGACCTAATCATCTAAGCCTGTGCAAACGTAGAGATTGAACAAAAGAACCCGGTTGACAATCACTACCAAACACCCGCTTCCTAACTTCTTTGTTACTTACACGCTGGTGACACTCGAGACGAGTGATTGAGCGCAGACATCGGTGGTCAAATACTTGAAGACGGTTCATGTCTTCTACTCTGAGCGGCCAGGTCTCGCTGCCGTAAAGTAATAAGGCCCTCACCGTTGTCTTATATACGCGACCTTTAAGCTTCAGAGAAATACCCCTCAGTCGACAGAGATGCCTCAAATTAACAAACACCGTTTCAGCCTTCAAGATGCGCGCATCTATTTCATTCTCTACACCTACGCCGTCGCCGCTGATGTAGGTGTAGGCACCTTGATGTTTAATGTTTGAATATGGACGTAGTCATTTTCAGTAGTTAGATCCGTTCCCGTACCCTTCTTTTTTCCGTCTCTCCTATGTATATAGGGTTTCCTGTTTCTTCATGGTTGTGTGACAGTTAAGCATTAGTGTGAACCACTGATGTATTGCTGTCTATGATGATCACGACCTTTAAGCTTCAGAGAAATACCCCTCC
>QNGE01001019.1:129684-182940 GCA_008508345.1 Paragonimus westermani
GCGCACAGCTGCAACAGTCGCCCGCCATTGTCCGAGCGATGTGATGCTATCCCAAACCTGCCACCTAAACGAGATTCGGCCTCACCAAGGCGGCCGACCTGGGCGTTCATATCTCCGGCCAGAACGACTATATCAGAACCACGTGTCGACCGGAGGAGAGCGGCCAGATCCGAATAAAAGACGTCCTTGACGCCGACGTCACTACAGTCAGTTGGAGGATAAGCAGATACAACGAAAAGATTTCTGACGCTTTGGCGTCTAGAACTGACCCTAACAGAACCTGCCAAGCGAACGGCACAAAGTCTACCACTAACAGAAATCCAATCTATCAGTGCGGCTGCGGCCGTCGTGCTGAGGACTATACCTACTCCCGCTTGACCGGTAACGGCGGCCGGGGAGTCATCTGAAGTGTATAACCAGTATCGGGTAGAAAGTGTGGGTGCTGAGAATTAGTCAATGCCCGAGACGAAGTCGACGTGAAATAACTGTTCACCAACTAACCCTTGAATGAGATTGCCTATTTCGAAAATTTTACTTCCCCCAAAGTCATTCTGTTGAAAAACTTTCCTGAGTATAATTTAGTCCCTACAGTTCTATATGCAAAAGACATACGCACTGAATTTGGGGTTGTTTCTAAGCAAGCCAGTATGGTATTTGCGAGCTGCTCTGTGGGTCTAGCATTGCCTGATGTCTTGTCTGAAATTTCCAAAGGATAAACTTTAAACATTTTCAAAAGTTGTCAAGAATTTTTACTTCTTACCGTCCACCGTTTAATTCACTCAATGGTGTCGCACACCCAAATGTATGATTTACAGAACTGAGTTCAACAGTGACTTGAAATTTGCAGGCATTTTACTTAGCTTTCCACCTACTGCATACAAGGGCTACCACCATAAAGCAGGTCTGGCCTGAGAAGTTTATTTCTGAATATCTAGTATAAGCTATGTGAGAATACATAACCATGGATGACACCCATCCACAACCGTCGGCAGCAACTTCTTTATTGGAACGTTCCACGCAATACACATACTTCCAATTGTCGCTTCCGGCGCCTGATCTTCAGTGCGTTAAGAACCGCTCTTTAGTTTCACGTTCGATCCGTTTCATACCACTCGCTAGCGACGTCGGATATTATGCAACACAAATACATCTGCGTTGAAACAGAGCCCATTCCAAACCGATGAAGCTGTACAGGTGACTACTTGGCATAGAAGGAAAACCTTCTACAGAACGTCAACTGCTCATAACAGGGAAAAGCTTGCGGGACACACCGTTTTGACCCCGCTGAAATTTGCGCGCCACCTACTTAGTACAATGTGCTATTAGTTTTGCGACCTGTAGCACATGTTGTTTACACTTATTCGCAGTCTTAGTGGTAAATAGACTGGCAAAGTTGAACGATATCTATGCTAGCAAGTGACCGAATGGTTGATTTAATGTTCTACCCTAACGGATCGCCTTACAGGTCGGAAAAAGATCCCATATTAATTATTAAACCGGAGCTGATTTAGCAACCGGTCATCCAGTTCGTCAATCAAGATAAACAGTCATCCAATGATCTCACCGTCCACAGTGCGGGCGTTTTCATACTCGGAGACATCTTATCTAGACAATCAATTGTCGGACAAAGACAACTACCGCGTCGCGCATATATCAGCAATGAGTGTGAGCAAAGACCCAGGAAAAAAACACCGTAAGCGTCATACTGGAGAAGTGCACGTATGCAAGAGGGTGCGTGTGAAACGTCAGACACTGAAATAATCGATCAAGCAAGTGTGAAACATCCTGAAACTCGGCCGCATCTACCCAGGCCTAAACTAGAACTTTCGTCATCAAAGAAGTCACGTTGATTGGAAAATTAGTGCTCTGTACACAGGAGATAATGACTCACATCATTATCCTACCCTTGGAATGACCTTTTGACGCTGTATCCATTCTGTTCCCCTGTGGTTGCCATGTTCATTCGTTACATATTCCGATGGCGGCTAACGAGATAAACTTTAGGAATCATTCTTCCTGCTTCAATGAATTGGATTAAATGTTTCACGGTTCCGATATAATCATTTTAGCCGGGGATAGTAAAATCTAGGTTAGCCGACTGAACAGTATCGGGTTTCAACTAGATGCCCGGTTTGACCTAAGATTATGTCACTGGAATAATGACTGAAGACTAGTGGAACTTTGTACAGAACACCGGCCATCTTTAGCCAGCAACGGTATCACATTCCATGTGCTTGGAAGTTCCACTTGGTGGCCTCCTCCACCTTTCTCTGGATTGGGTAGACATGGGAACGAAATCTCGCGAATTCACTCATCAAACAAAAACACGAGTGAGAGTTGACATGAACTACTGCTAAGACTACCCATAACTTTCAATCAGGATAGCATGGTTGGCCACACCACACGTTTACAGAATGATTCATTCCATACGCAGTCTCAGTCTACGACGCTCACGCAATACATGTGCGACGAAGTCCACGTGCGTCTGTGGTTCAGTGTGCAGTCAATCTTAAACGGTGGCAATGGGGACCAAATTTCAATCGTTCCTGGTAAGCGGCGTGAAAGAGAAAAGAGAAGTTCAATAGAAGTAAATATAGTGAACTTTGACAAAAAAGGCATATCCGTAGATTCCATGTTCCGAGAAGCACTGAAGTTTCATACACATGTTGGCTGGATGTTACTAAGCTGCCCAACCCTGGATGAGCATGGTTGAGGCAACCTCAATTCGAGTCCGCAACCGTGTGATTGGCGGCGACCGCCGCAGTTACAGGGCCACCGTGGGTTTTCAGACAGACCACACACCTGTGACTATAGGTAGCAGGTTTAATTTAGGACAAATGATTATACTGTGACATGCGCCTAGATTCATGTCATGTGTTGATATGTCATCACACCGTTCTTAATTTTCTTGGACAACGACCCCTTTAACTGCAACGGTTGACGGAATTTTCCCTGTGAAGGTTCACATAACAAATCATGGAAGGATATCCGTAAGGAACTCGAACTACTTAGTTAGAGATCGTGAAACCTGGGTGGTTAAGTAAGTCAAAGATGTAGACGTCGCTTTGCCAGAGATAGCCAATATACCCCTTGTCCTAGTGGCCTGCGATGTACATCTACCAGTGGAACCAACAGTGGAGCAGACGACACACCTGTTTGAAAAATGCAAAAAAATAGATAGCTGGAAATTTTTCTTTGAAGAACAATTTCGCAGGTCCTCAGTTTCTAACTCGCTAACCCGTAGGTCTGCAAATTCCGAACGACTTTCATAACTGAAGGTACCGAACGCCGTAAGGCCGCTGAGCCGGGCGGCCTCAGATCGCCAAATTCCAGAGGGAAATGGGGCACCGATTGAAACTTTACAGTTTCAATTAGCGGGGACGATTAACAACATTCCTTCTAGTTGGGATCAGTCATTGATATTCTTCAGATTCAAGAAGGGAATAAGACTTCACACTAGCCATCAGGGGATTAGTTTGTTTCGAACATAACTGAGGCGCGGGCATCTATCTTACTTCCGCTTCATTGCAGCTGGAAGGCAGACGGCTGGGAATGACAACAGATTTATCCATGATAACTATGTACACAGGGGATCAGATACTGAGGTTTTGAATAATTCGTGAAACTCCCTCAGCCCAATGAGTCAGCAAATCAGTAAGCCCACACCTTTTTGTTAAGAGCCCAAAATATTGGCATTTTCCACTTTTTACTTGCTGAATTATTCCGATTAGGTAGTTTCAGGCTAAATCTGAATAGGAACCGAGCAAGTTCAGAGCATCAACCTAAAATAAAAGTTTTGGAGCAAAAAGAAAATGCATCTAAGGATACCAGTGAAGATTTGGTCAACGCTTATAAGGATCAAGCTTCTCTAGAAACAGCAATGATGTGGACCGGTAACTGAACTGTGGCCGACTGAAGATGGCCACATAGTGCTCCATCCATGGAGGCGACAAAATTTTTAATCGCACTGCCGTGAAACGCTTGGTGCATGAAGGGTGGCAATTGAAAGTGGGTCAGACAGTCGATTACAAGCAGCACAGAATCCTGTTGAACTGACCATATTACACTGCATCATGGACAGCCCGCGTGAAAATCAAGAACAGGGAAATAACATGATGACGCTTGGCTATAATACGACGCCCTAACTTAGCTTTCTAAGTTACTCAAACCGTCACACAGAACTGCAACTTAGAACAGCCGAACCAAATGTCATTCTCCTCAAAAATGGCCGGCGCCGACTTTGACTTGCTTCGACATTTGAACAAGAAGCCTTGACAGATAAATCAGGCATTCCCTTGTAGTTAAATTCTAATGAAGTGTCATAAGTGCAGCTGGCAAACAGAATATAGACCATAAACGTGCGTTTGACCAACTGGATCAATCAACACTATAAGTATCTCACGAAGGTAATGACACGCAAGAAATGTGTGAATAAACACCAGGTATTCTACTACCATACTTAAGC
Source organism: Paragonimus westermani (assembly GCA_008508345.1). Lineage (NCBI taxonomy): Eukaryota > Metazoa > Platyhelminthes > Trematoda > Plagiorchiida > Troglotrematidae > Paragonimus > Paragonimus westermani. The sequence continues at coordinate 134,150 of QNGE01001019.1, forward strand.
TCAGGTCAGGGTTAATGGATAACTGTTTGTCAGACTTAGGCTTACAACGGCGCACTTCATCTTCAAATCTGTCTGAGACACCCAAACGACGTCGTTGACCGCAGTCCTAACGGTTAGCTGACCTCAACGGAACCATCGAGACGACGACACGTGAACAATCGGTCATCGTGTTCTGGATGGCCTTTCTTTGAGGGTAAATTAGCCCCAAAGTCTCAGACATTGGAACGTAACAAGGAATCTAGATCAGATTTCCCCATTGATGTTTTCAAGAATGATAAGAGATTGACATAAGAATTGGCATAACTCTTGAAGACTTAAGTCATGATCAGTGATGGTTATTCCAGTTTTCTGGAGGGGCGTCCGAACTCTGTGTGAAAACCAGTTTTCAGCATCGTCACAATCGCATTCAATTTACTCACCGGCCCACTTTAACGTCAGCTCACTAAACCCAGGGAAAGTAAGATAACCAGAGAACAAAAAGGATTCCAAACGCATGCACCGAAAATGTTGCCGCCTTGTGGTGGGTCTTGAAACATCGGTATTCTTGTAAGCAGTCGATAGTCGCAACCCTCTTACACCTAAAAGATGCTTTCGGTTCGCTTGCTCGTAAAGTTCTTTGGAATCGGCCAGTGCGCACACAGGTTACGGAGAAATGTGAAAAACACTATGCAGTGAAGAAGCTCGTTTTCAGTAATACGTAACCAGGCTATATTCACCACACTTATGTCACACACTTTGCAGGAGATCATTAAGGGCGTAAACGGGTGGTTAATGCGGCCAGTCAATTCAACGTCAGGTCGCAATCAAATACTCATTCGAACAATGGGTCTTGACACAGGAACAGGGTGAGAAGATCGCCAAGTCACATCGAAAGCCTGAGAAAAACGTTTCTGGGCGCACAGAGTTGGGTAATAAAGGTGAATTCCAATAGGTTTTGCTGTGGATAGAAACCTACACCTCACTGCCCTCCATTGGCCTTAGATCGGTCGATTAGGCAAACTGCGCCCATCACATTGACAGCGATTCGAATACACCAGATGCAACAGTATGACATTGTTGACAGATTCCGGTATTCCACTGTTGCATCGTGCTGTTTAGTGTTCCCGGACCCGTTCAGATAAGTGTCTGGTCGTGCGGTCAACACAACTGGTCCTACAGCAACAAGTGAATGAGTATGCACAAAACGATGCTGCAGAAACAGACACTATCTTTTAAGTGTTGGAACAAAACCGGATTGGGCGTAAAGTGAAACTTAGCAGTTCGAAATGTTGTGATAACTGCTCTCGTGAGCCTACGCGTGATAGGTTTGGCTAGCGTATCGCCCCTGAAGAACAATCGGATGTGTACAGTTTTCTTTTCTGCTAGATGCAGCTGGTCCCTAATTCCGGTGTTGCATGGCTCTATGAACCTTTCCGGGTAACCATTTTGTATGAATACTGCAAGTACAAATGCCAATTCTTCATCAATGGTGTCATCCTTGTGGGCTTTTAGACGTACCTTGCTGCACCGTCGATGTATTCCGCCAAGAGTTGGAGTTCCCGCACCTCCGGCTTGACAATCCAACACACGATAATTAGTAGACATTCTGTAACAGGTACACACATGACACCATATTCACACTCAGTAATAACTTAAATCCAAGTGACGACTTAGCCAGATTCAGATCCGCACACTAAAGCTTAAAATTTTCGTTGAAGACTGGAATGAATGACTAATTTGGATTTCTGGATGTAGGCATGCGCCATCGTGTTGATGGCTTACTCCGGTGCGTGACACACAGGAACGGTACTTGGGAAGTGCAGTACACTTATTCCAACAGTCATACGTCAACTGCTCCGAAAAGAAACCAAATTAACGGTTTGACGGACGAAGCTGTAAGAATATGCACAGATGATACTAGTGCTGAAGACTTGGCGCTTATACGAACAGTATTCCTACAGAGAACCATTCAACAGAGGAATGAGAAAGATTAGCCTCATATGGGAATAAAGAAAGCCGTGCACACGGGGTTACCCTTCGAAGGCAACAAGGTAGCTGAAACTGTCAAGCGTAGGCTCGCAGGCGTAGTTTATAAAACACTGTATACCGTCAAATTGTATCCACTCTCCTTCCACTCTGGTGTTGTGCCAAAACCTAAAAGATGAAGTGCTTCTTTCTGCACCACCGTTCTGTGCATGTCCATTCACTTGCTCCTGTGGAAATAGTCATGTTGGCCACATGACCAGAAGCTTAGCTGAACGGATCCGCGAGCATCACCCAGCATGGTTCAACAATGGAATAAAGAAGTCGGTCAACGACGCCTACTATCACACCTGGTGAATTCGGAATATTCTGTCGGTGGCAACGTGCTGCAATTAATGGCGTACTTGTAGTCAACGTTTCCAGTCATTCTGCCTAGCTTTGGTCTGTTCCTCTTTTACACTTTTTTAATTTATCCGTTTGTGATATTTCTCATCACTAGTACAGTGATCGGCGACTTGAACCGCAGTACCGCATGGCCGTCATGAATGAATAGATCACTCTGTTCTCTGCTTCCAAAAGATAGGGTTTTCATTTGCACCTCAACTTATGACCGGGCCAAACACTCTTGACTAACTTTGCTCCAAACGTATTCATTCATACACCTCCTGGCCTTATGCATTCGCGTTTATACAGGTACGAGGTGGTTGGGTGGAAATGTGACTGGACAGGGTTGCATCACTTGCAAGAAAGCACGTTCACGGGCGTTCATTGGCTTCAGTCAATGTAACATACTAATCCAAATATGGACATCGCTCACTACTGCCATCAGGTCAGTAACAGTCATTAACGAATGCTTATTGACGATCGACAGGAGGATTTCAAGAAAAGAATGGAATTAAGGGCGAAGTTCATGTGTTCCTGATAGTTGCTATGCCAACTTCAAACAGAGAGATTCCTGCTGACCACTCGCTAGCCACACGGTCGATTACGGCGGAAATGTATGGATTACAGAGATAGCGTAATACGGACAACGACTACAAAAGCTCGCAATTAAAATCAGACGCCTTGACACGGGTGCGATCGTTAACCTTATAAAATTCATAGGTCAAAACCAGATTTGGAATTAAAAGTCGACCAAAATGACACGGATTAGTTAAGAGACCAATTTCACACAAACTCCGCAAAACAACAACGCAGTGTGTGAGTCATATCAGACGATTGTAAACAGTCAAACCAAACTGTCATCATCAACGACGATGAGAAGAAGATGGAGACACACTACGATTAGCAGCACAGATTTGTGGATGAAAAAAACCAATTGAAATTTCTCAAACCCTGAGTGGGCAAACTGTCATAAGATCGCTGGCTCTTGCCACCAACGTTTACACGACAGCGAGTTTTTTTGGCAGCCATTCACCGAAAGAATATATGCACCTTTGACTTGACGCCAATTACCGAACAAACGATTCCAGTTTCCATCTCCCACGATGAGCGTTGCTTTCGCTTTTGGGTAATCCAGGCAGAGTTGGGAATTTCCTGTTTTGTAGCCTATCTGATTACTGACCTACCAAAACTAAACAGTGAATTTGCAGGTGGCACGACGAAAACGGTTGAAGTATGAACGGACCCTGAAAATGTAAAGGATTAACGTTAACAACGGCCAAGCGTAGTACTCAACTGTTTGTTCATCTTGTACATGAATACCTCAGTGTGCAGATGTACCAGCTTTTATCAGCAACGGCGACCGGTATCAGCAACTAAACTATCAACTTGTGCAGTTACGTATTCAGAGTATGCTCATTCCGCGTGGTCACAGTCCGGAAACTTGGCAACAACTCTGTGCCATGTGTGCTGGTCCCGGCCTGTTTTCGAGCAAGTCGAGAGACTCGGTTTTTATGTGGTTTGCTTCGAATTACTTTTGATCCCTGTCATCTGAACCCGGAATTGAATAACGTCAACAAATTTCCAACCTTGTGCTTTTCTCCCGCAAATTTTCCCCGCGTTCTCAAGATCATAATCACAGATAGTTACACGGGATTTCCGGCATTGTGGTAAAGAGTGGCTTAAAAATTTAAGAGCCTTAGTGTCCTACTCGCAATTACTCACATCACCAGCGCGCTCACGTTTATGAACCGGAATTCCAATCCGTAGGGCGGCGAGATTTTCACTGCAAAGTCACACTGTCAGCAGCCCACTCGATATAGGCTCTGACCATATCTCACCATCGCGTCCAGATTCTCTACTGAGTGTTGGAATAGCCGCGTCTCTGATTTTATGTTTCAGCACACTCGCCCCTACATTAGGGAACTAACCCTGATTGTGCTAGGGTGCCAAGTGTTTACCATTGATCCATCACTCACAAGGAACTTGATTGACCTCAAGGATCGTATTCTTGCTGTTCGTGATGGCAAATGGTCCGTGCTATCTTTTTTTAAATTTGTTAGCGCAGAGGCCGGATATCCCTGATCGATCACAGTCTGCTGCTTTCACTTGGCCTCCGATCGTGAACGGACGTCATCTACAGGTGCCGTACCTCATGTCATCACTTCGTTTATTTTGGCGCTGTGTTTCTGCTGTCCATTCTCGATTGTGTTGGCATTTGGAGCACACCCGAATGAACCGATTGCACCTGTCCGCAGCGTGGGTCAAAATACCCACCGCTGCAGTAAACCGAGCACGCGCAGGCGCACGTGCAAGTTGAATAAAACGGTTCCCCTAGTCCACTAGAATAAGTGGCAGTCTCCGCGGTCACGGCCCGCCCTGTACCTTCACATCAACGACCAGTTGGCCGTACTCCTAACATAGCCGTAGATGTGTAACAGTCTATTCAAATCCGAAGTCAACGCCTTCGGTTTGACTCCTGTCAGCAAACGTTCACATATTTCGTGAACCTGAGGGCCTTGTGGTTGATTGACAAACATCTTTTAGTCGGCAATCACTACTCCGCTTACGAGTATGGCTTCAGTTGGTATCTCATTCTCTTGTATTGGTCGCAACAATACATCAGGTGTCCTATTGATTCTGTCGATGGCATGTCCAGTAGTAAAATTGAACTCTGGTCAAAGTGCCCAGTGAGCCAGATCACCGGTTTGCGATCAGTTTCAACATGGAAGGTGGCCGTTGTCCGGGAGAGGTCTCTCACTTTTCCAACGCCAAGGCTATGGTTAGACATCCTTTCTCTGTAGTGTAACACTTTCTCTCTGTCATTACTTGATTAACGTACTGAATTGTCCCAGAGTGCTATGAAAGAACTAACCCGATTCAGGTATCACTTGCATCAACTGAAACAGTGAATGGTTCACTTGGTTTGGGCACTACAAGGCATCGTCAAATGCTGACAACTTCCTGCTTGAGTTGGTCGAACGCCACCTCCAAGCCTTCAGTCCACACAAACCTCTTCTCCTTCCTCAGCAGTTGAAAAGAGCATGTGCTCTGAGAAAACCCCGGTAAAAATTTTGAATGGTAATCTATCATTTCCAGAAAGGTTCTTTCTTAGTTGCCGCCTCGATTTTGGCGTTGGGAAATTCTCGACAGCTGCCAACTTCCCCGACAGTGGTTAAACTTTTCCACTGTCAACCTTGTGTCCCAAGCAAACAACTGAACTGTGACCTATCTGATATCTCTTACTACTCAATTTCAGGTCGGCTGCGACAATTCATTGTAACACTGCTCGCAGTCTTTCCGCGTGTTCTGACACCGTACGGTTACTCCTTCCTGATCCTGCAGAATACGAAGTAGGGGACGCTTGAAATTGACTGGAGCGTAAAACAGGCCGAACGGCATCCTAAGGAATTCGCGCTGCTTCCCGTTCAAACAAAAGGAGGTCTTTGATCTGTCCTTCCGTCCCACTGATAAAAGCTAATAACCGGAACGCATGTCCATAAGAAATATTATTTTAGCTTCGCGCAGGTGCACAGAAATCTCTCCCATTTGAGGCACTGGGAACGCGTCTTCGACTTTTACTCGGTTCAGCTCTCTGAAGTCGACGTAAAATCGGTAGATTTCATCCGAGTTCCTAGCCAACAGGACTGTGTTCATTGGAGTATTCCTTTCACCAGCATCTCCTTTAGCTACCTCTTCAATTCTGGAATCAACTTGAATGGCATCCTCTCGTATATTGGTCTACACTCCGCGTCCAGCTGCAAGTCTATCGAATGTTCGATACATTTACAAAATCCGGACAGGTCATCCGTACTGATGAATAGATGAACATTCTCTTCAACACCTTGATTAATGGCTTGAAAGAAACGCTCTGGTGGGGAGTAACGCCGACCTTGCCCATTCGGCATTCCCCCATTGTCTCCAGTTACCGAATTTTACAGCACCACTACTGACACGTAGCTCGCTTTTCTAACTGAGATGTTTGTCTTCAACAGACGTAGCAGGGTGGCACCCATCATCGTCTCTTTCACGTTGTCATTTACCCGCATTGCGTGGCACACCCCGGCATCACCTACCTGAATTTCAACATCTTGAGTTTCCAGTACCGTCCCTCCGACCACAGCTACCTACCATTTACCGGATTTAATGCGAAATTCTTATACCCTGCTTGTAATTGACATCTCCGATTCCGTGACTACTACCGCGATCAGCAGTTTTGTCCATGGAGCTACCGCATGACAACCTGGCACCACAAATGTCCAAACCTACTACAGAAGCAACTACTATGGCATGGTTGTTGACGTGTCCATCTGACTTGTAGTCTTCTTGATTCTGGATTCGTCTCCAAAATTTCCACTACTTTTGTCAGTTGCTTAACTTTCTTCTCGAGTCCATTGATCTCTAGTCGTCCGACATTCGCTCGCACGGACGGACACCGTGTAATCCCTATCTGTCGATCGGTATCAGTGATCCCATATGACAGCCATCTGAACCTTTTCCTAAGATTTCAGCAGTATGCACTGAATGGATGTTGATAGAAAACCAGGAGATCTTGAGCGTCGCAAAGCCCGGCGCCTTAGAAACAGTCCACTGTTGCCCATGTTCTGTGGTAAACCCCTGAATTTATGCCGCCAAACATTTCTTGATACGAGACTACGTCCTTTGCCTGTTTAGTCAAGACGCAGACGGTCTTTGTTAGCAGGTGAGCAGCATCTTCAGTTTCGCCAAAAGTTGTCTCACCTTTTAGTCCGTGACATGCTGCAATTCAGTTTAAATTCCAAAAACCAATTTTCTACGTCTCCATCCGCGAATGTGCTTCGCCAAGGCAGCTTCATCGCATCATTTTCGAGCCACGGCACCAATGTTATAAAAGGTGGTTCAACAAAAGTTTGTTGTCCAATTTGCATGTTTTCCGCCACTCGCGTTTATGAACTGGAATTACAGTACACAACGTAGCGGTGGTTTCCAGTTGCACCTGGTGTGCACTTCTGCCTGATTCCGAGCGTTTGGCTGACCCTATTAGTCGTGCATTTTCGCCTCCCATTTTTCATCCGTTGGCTCGATTTCGTTGAGCGATTATTCGTGCGGTCGTTCGAGTTGTCTGTAAGCCAATAATCACTATGGATTCTGACCACATTTCATCACCGTGTCGAGATACTCCACTGAGTGTTGGAATAATCACATCTCCAACGTGATCAGTAACCACAGTGTTACACGTGCATAATTCATGAACGTTATTGTCAAAACCTACTTAAAAACACAAGCTTATCGACAAAAACATTCCGGAAAACAGTCAACCTCCATCCGTCACATTCTTCGGTCACGTAAAAAAAATCCACATTTAAGAACCCAAGAGTACGATTCTTTAGTGAGCCCGGTTGGAATTTCAGCTGGTCCCGATCCCATTTTACTATGGCTCATTAAACGACCGAGTGTACGACAATAAGAACTTTCTGTTAAGTTAGCTGTACGACGCTAAAGTCATAATCTTGTCGTTCTATTTTCATTCCAACCATCACAGCTCAGAAATATTATGAGTGTTGAGTGTGTGATTGTGCAGTGGTGGCAAAAATTTCACTATTCGAGGTAGGTCAGGAAAATTCGTTACATTAAAAGGAACGGAGTGAAACCAATTAGTAGCGGAATGAAAATCAGTAATCAGTATGTAGCAAGAAAGACCAAAACATGGTACAATCCACAAGTTATTATGTTTTAAATGGCCGCAAAATGCTACATTGTTTACAGTCAGATTTAATCATGGGAAAAGATAGAAGGGTGTATTGAATTGTATTCCAGCTCACTAATCACGAGAATGCATAGGCGATAGGTTGATTACTGCAGTAGTTTTGATCGCTTAAGAGCCAAAGATCATCGGTTAAAAACTATGGGTGACCGTCTAGGAATCTGAATTACGCCTTCCATGATCACTCTTGACTTTTACAAGATACATCCCAGCTTTCAAAAGACAGAAACACCACAGATGTAAGACGTGATCTACAGATGATCACGTTGTAGCACTTCATCCTAACATAACAAACAGCAGAATACGGGTGAAAATTAATTTCAAAAGACCGTCTACATATTTTCAAGGGAAGGAATTACAACGGACTTTCAGTATATCACCGCATAGAAGATAAAAGCGCTGGGGAATGACATCATTCAATAGGTACTACATATTCAATCAAAACAAGCAGGTATGTATTGAGGAAACCTGACGCACACAGTTTACTACTGTTGCCATACCAAGTGGATCGGGTGAAGCGAACGTCACTAACAGATGATTCCTGTGACCACGGGGCCAAGTAAACGGCAACTTCCATATAAACCGATCGAAACAGAGTAATCTACGAGGTTATGCTGATCACCGCAAAAAACACATGACCCAAAACAAGCATAAGAGTGCTGCGAGAAGTAGACTGTCAAGTGCCACATTGTAAACTGATTCTGTTGGTTAACGACACTAAGTAAATAAACCGCATGAACTCACAGCAGTGTCAACTTGAAGTAAACAGAAGCATAACACTTATTTCCTATGGATTCTGTTAAACGCAGTCCAGTGGTAACGAAACTAACGACCGATTACATGGTTGCAAGATCGAATCGCGATTGCCTCGACTATTTTCGTCTAGGTTTGAGTAGGATGGCCATGTACAGCCGGTACTCCACCTAGCATGTAACGAACGCTGTGTAGTATGAGCGCTAAAAGCTTAGTTCTAAATGCCTAGCAGAAAGGAACCGTAGTTCGGCGAGCAGTACGTAAAAAACACCATAGATGCTGGAAAATACTAACAACAATTAAATACACGATTAATCCACACCGCTTTGGTGATTATCATAAAGTTTCACTCCCATTGTCGGCCGGCGAAAATTGGCAGGTAAGCCCGCCTGTTTACAGCCGTCCAAAGCTGACCACCAAAGCTTGACATCACGAAAAAACACGCAAACTACGGGAATACTCAAATGAAACACACAAGTATGATGAAAGCAAAGCAGGCAGAGCATCTGGAAATGTTTTATTCTGGCAGAGAATGTACATGACAGCGCTGACGGGTTCTACGACCTTGCCTGACCGTTAGCGATGTCCTCAGATGGCGACTTCGAGGATTGTGTATCAACGGGAAGGAGAGACTTTCGGGCTGCGGCCACCAAAACATTGATTAGATAGTTGTGCCTATAGGGCTGTGAACCAGGCCCCCGACTGGCTGCATGTACCGCAGGCCAAGGATTACCATGCAGTTCCAGTACGGCGAATCCCTCAGCATGAAATGCATGCGCAGAAGGATAATGTGTGCGAGGCAGACGATGAAGACTAGTGTAAGCGCGGCGATATAACCGATACCGAGGCACAAACACCTAGTTAAAAACAAGCAAAAGTAGAAATTTTAAATCTCGAGTGTTTTGAAACGGTGCACAAAACCGATTGACGTAGCTCCCCTATAATGAAGGACACTCATAATAGAGCCTGAACTATACGAAAGATTGGATAAAAACATGTGTGAAAGCTTGCCAATTCTAAAAACCAGGTGGTGCGTCCTTGTTATCAAGTCAGTATACAATTTCATTTAGATACTATAAACATGACATTTTTGGACTGTAGCCAGCCCCTAAACACTGAGCTGGAAGACTTACCAATAAGCACAAAGCATAACATTTATTGCACCCCCGGCATTGCGCTATTACCCACTAGGTTTGGTTAACGAAACGCAACAACCGCTTGCTAAAAAAAATCAAAACTACGGACACCAAATTTCGACTATCGTATAAAAACGGAGTCTGTAAGGAGACGATGACTGTACACGCCGTGTAATGCGGTCAAGTGAAATTAGTAGCAGCATGTCACGGATACATGGCAGCTGGGTTGGAAGATCTCGCATGAATCAGCTAGAAAAGGTGTCGGATCACAAAGACTCCAATGTTGCGTATTAATAAGTCGAACAAGCTGAAAAGAATCATGGTTTGTAAAGCTGACAGATAACGGAACACTGTCTGAAACTTTGAAAGCAGACGTTCCCGAATGATGTAGACAATACGTACGGAGAAAGGTGTGGAAGCAAGACAGGAGTGCACAAGATAATGTGAACAACCACCTATCGGTCTACGGTCGAGCATGGGTAACAATGAAAACAGATAAACTACTAACTTTGAATAATTTCTCCACCAAACGCGGCTTCTGAAGCCAAAACAGAGCGAGTTCTAAAATGGCCGGGCAAAGTTGAGTCTCCTTTTCGCCCAAACACAGCTCTTGGTCAGTAGTCGACTGCATCCATAAGGTGAGCAACATGCTGTTATCCTGTTCATCGCAAGATAATATGGCCTCTTGTAGAAGACGTTCTGCATACAAACGAGCTTCGACAGCCTCTACCCAAGGTAGCTCAATGCGTTCCTCATCAAACAGCGCAGTAACCGTTTTTCTTAATTGTGACATGCGACCCTCCGGACCTCCGCCGACGCCCTCACCGCGTCGTAAAGGTGTGGGTTTTTCTGGCACTGGAATACGTAAACGCGTCGCCGCTAGCCCATGAAAGGTAGAGGCTTTAGAAATGACAACTTTGCGCGAGGGGCCAGTATGCGTGGATGCACCAAAGCCCAAAGAGGGGTGATGAGGAAATACCTTGGCTATAAGGTACCTGTTACCCAAACGCGACAGCACACACGGAGAATGCTGCAACAGAAAAAAGGAAAATTACGAACAGTTATCCATACGACATAAAACAAAACATGGTGATAACGATAATGGGTAGCCACGCAACCGCAGACATGAACCGAACCACCATCTTCAGATTTAAAACAAAGGCCATGAAGTATAGAGGTGCACACTAGATTATGTCATCACAGATTACCATACCCGATTGAGCCCCCCATCGTACTATCAACAGAAGACTTCAAAGTATATTCCTGACTGGTGACTGTCGCAGCTGGAAAGATAAACAAAACTCAACACTGGTCTTATCGTGCATGTGGGTTCTCGGCTCACGAACTCGCGCAGTGCACATCGAATCCACACGTACAGCGATATATCAAAATCTTTCAAGTTGCGACCCTAACTATATTCATCACTAGAAAAATGGACATTCGAATAATCCTCGGACTTCCTCATTCGATTTGCCGGAATGATGATGATTTGATCATATGAGGACTAAATTTGACTTCCCGAATGTGTACATCGAGCATGGGCTTCATAGCAGTAACTTATGACGATGGTGCGATAGGTTCAGTTGCGATGTCTTCGAATAGACAGGTCTGGACATCGAATGGGTGTTGCCAGCAAAACACACTCCCAGGTCAATACTATAAATCTCGTAGGATACTCGTGAAATAGTGACTTTACAAATGTTACTATTACACAAGTCTAGGAACAGATTGTGTCACTTCAGTTCCAAGTAACAAAGTTCTTAAAATTAGGATGAGGATATAAGTAAAACTAATAATGGGTACAATGATTAACAAACGAGGATCTTTTAAGGTTTATATTCTTAGAGGGAGGCGGGTTTTTCAAATTGAGGAGAACCTCACATGCTCCTATTTAACCAAATCTACCAAGCAGACAATGTGGAGAAGTGGACCGACCTGAGCAACCTGATACGGTAGTGAACAGTGTTGTGATCTGCTGTCACCACTTAGCGTACTTGCTCAACAGCAGCTATGTAGCCTACGTGACGGAAGTAGCAAACGTGTATTGTCTCAAAATGGGGGGTGAGCCAGAATGCCGAACGATAGCGAAAGGTTTTCAGAATCCCTAACAGCCTAATATGAAACCCGTTGAGACGCAACGTGAAGACAAATAACCAATTGAAACGACCGTTCTTAGAAATTGATTATCGACCTTTTCGTCGCCGAAGATGCATCACCTTGTATTTTCTCAAGTAGATGGTGATCTGTTACCTACGACATAGCAGTTTGAAGAGTCTACACTCTTCCATTTATGTTCAATCTACGTTATACTGCTCAATAAGTGTCAAATGTTCCCATAATGAACAATAGCACCAACGAGCAAATGGTAAACCGTGGGATTCTAAACAAAAATAAAAGGAACATCATCTTTGGGACAATCATCACTAAATACTCACAACCTCGTCCGATAGAACACCACCACAGTACTGGGTTGGTATAAAACTATCGAGGTGACAAATAATTACGTAAAATTACTGCAGAAAACGCCATAACCAATCTAAAATGAAAGTTCAGATTAAATCTGTGGAATACACATGTGGTTACGAAACAAACTTCATTAATGGGAGATGAAAACCTGAATAGAATGTGAACATTCCGATGAATTAAAAAACGGCACATTGTTTTTAAACATCATTAACAATGACGTTCCGCTAGTTCTGCTGTTGTCTGACTTATCCAGGAAGCCACAGGAAATTTGAATTCATGGAAGTCACCGTGAACAAAACCCAACAGCTGCCAAGCCACTAGTTCACATTTTGTTTCAGATGAGCTGGCCGGTTTAACGGTTGAAATATGCCAGAAGCTACTGATAATATGCACCAGTAAAAACTAAACACGTAGTCGCCTGTTGAATATTTGTTAACCAAACCTCTAAGAGGGGAAACTAAGCTGGCCCGTAAAAGAATGGAAGTTTTTCGAAGCCTAAAGTAGACTTACCAGTGATAACAAAATCAGCTTTGTGCTAGAGACATCAGTGACGTGGACGCACCTCAACGATGAAAACAATTACAGATACTTTGCACATTGAAAACTGCGAGCTTACTCAGACAAACCGCAAAAGTAGCCGACGACTGCAAAACACTCCTCTATCAACCCAAGGAGGGATATCAACCGATATGTTACAAAATCAGAATAGAGAGGAACTTTCACAAGCGTTTTTAGAAGCAGAAATTAAAACGACTCGTGTACGCACGAGATACTAAAAGGTAGAAACCAGGAAATATGCAAACAGGGAACCGCGGCAGCATAACTAACGCGAAGGTATGTCATAGCAACGTTAGCAAAACACCACAGGTTGACAGTTGTGTTTGACAGCAAAAAGCCGCGGTTCAGAAATATGGAGAAGGAATCTGATTTGAGCACCAAATATGCAAATTGAAAGCAGAAAACGAAGTATGGTCCATTTACCGTGTTATATTGCAGAAAATTCAACAAACGATTAAAAAACTTTGGAGACAGAAATAATGCACACGAACAACATCGTTGTGGGAATGATGCATGAAATTATCCATTTTCCGGTTTGAAATCGAAGAGCCGAATGGAGCTGAGAAGGAAACTACCACCAGTGCATTTGTCGACAGCGAAGTGCCAAACCATTCCAAGTCGGTATAACTCAATTTTCTCATTACGTATACTTGAATTTCCATCGTTAACGGCGAAATGTAATGTTACCCACGTTGTTGGTTGGCATGAATCCAGCGTCACTGATGAAATAGAAATAAGCTGGTAACACCCATATATTTCGTTGTCACAAGAAACAAATGCAAAGGCCAGCATCCCAAACTAAAATAAACTTCCACCATTACCATCTAATGCTCGAATTTCTAGGTGACAGCTGGTCAAACATTAATCAACGGTCAACAATCAGCATATTCAGAACCTGTAGAACTATGTATAAAGGCGCTGAATCAGTCTTCCCAGTCTTCCCAACCAGGAACAAACAACCTATATCTGTCACACCCCATCGTTTATGTCAATATTGGCATGTCTCCAGGAGGAACTACATAGCGAGGACAAACCGACAACCAGTTGCTTGTGTCGATGGGGCACATTCTCAAGTAGATGAAAACGCCAGACCCCAGTAGTGAGGTCGGCCGATGGAATCCAATATCATTGATAGCAAAAAACTGCCCAAACAGGACACAGTTTGTGAAGCATTCCGTGATTTTTCAGAGCAACAGGAGACGCATCCCCAGTTTACTGCGACTTTTGTATCACAATCCTCCCTGCCTACTCAGAATCTATTTGTGTCGAAATTACGGCCACCCTGATAGTCACTAGTCCCATATTCTTCAATACCGTGGCCGTCCGTCCAATCGCATAATCGTAGACTACTGCCTTGCGGAATCTTGTCCATACAGGATCAGAAAGTAAGAAATACTGCTCCAGAGAACCACATAATTTGCGCCTTATTGTCTTATCGAACACTTGTGGTCGCCGAAAAATAGGGGCGATACCAAAAAGAAAACCAACAGCAAGACCAGCAGGTCACCACATTTACCGTATTTAGTCCGCAGCTATACAGCTTTATCTTTCACGCAGATACAGAGTTATGAAAACTTACATAGGCAAACATCGTCTTTTTCCAGCTAGTGCATTATGAGGATGCCAGAAAAAAGTTAGTAGCTCTTACTGCTGTTCTACGCTGGAGCCATGTTTACAACGAGAACTGCAAGAAAAGCATCACATGAAATAAACGACCTTAATTACGACATAAAAAGTACTTACAAAATTCGGAAAAATGTATCGAATTATAAATTCGCTAGCTTTACCGTTAGGCTTTCAGCAGACGAAAAGGTAGTGTCGATAGAACACGGGTCATTTAAAATGAATGAAGAAAGATGAACGAGCGACCCGCTGACAGATTAGATGTACAGACAGTTATGCATTGGAATGACAGAGCTCAGTAAGACATCGAAGTAGAAATCTTTGAATGACCCCTGCAGTTTTGGTTTGTTAGTTCGCCTACTGCAACTTTTCACAATCTTACTAGAAACACGTCAAAGCGTGAATCAGCGAAGATTTCCGCTGACTTACAAGTAACATGGAGGTTTATAACATCCGTTATCTTTTTGGGTTCCATCAAAATCAAGCCTGTCTTTAAATAAGTTGTGTACTCCAATTTGCGTAAATCGAGTTGGCGTTGTAATGCATTGCTCTGTGAGGCAACAGAAATGCGTAAACTGATGTACGGTATGTTACAGACCGCTTCAATTTGTTCTCTGGAATGAATGACGAAAATCTAATAAAGACTTTACTTCACGCTGGAGGGGACAACCTGTAGCCCCCTTTGTCAGCAAGGCCATTTACAAAACTTCAGAGGCAAACAGCGACGGACACTAGTGCTTTTACGGGTATTATTCTGGCTTACTAAGGCTGTGTACCAAATGGTTACAAGATGGTTTACGTTTATGGTTTATGTTTAACAGCAGAAGACAGTTAATTCACGCTAACCGCCTAGAGGTGAATCAAGGAGAAAAAATTACGGGTTGGATGCATTTCACTACAACGTTGTTCCTCAATTGTGCGGAGTGAAACCACGTCGGTAACTTCCAGTGTTAGATTATCGATGTGACCAACAGTGCCGTAGTCGGGCTGTAAAATCTGCTGCAGTTGTATATTAGTTGATCGCTCACCACGTCTTTGATCAGTCAGAGTTAGAACAGCTGAAAATTCCAAAAAAACAATGGTGGTGTCACATCGTAACTCTGCACTAACTCTAGAGATCTGGTTCAGGAGGGCCGTTTGGAACACAACTGACTATTTGGGTTCAGCCGTCTACATGATCTGGTTGAAGTCAGCTGAACTGCTCGTCGAACTGTTCGATCCGTCCGTCAAGTCGGCACGAGTGGCCAGTGATAAGTGAACCATTTTTTCCACATACAGTCTCACATCGACTCGAAGGCCAGTACAGCCACGGATCAGAGAAAAGGGCTTTCTGGTATTCCCAGATAAGACCTCTTCCATCACTCTCGACCAAGTGTAGCTCAGGGTCTTTGAGCAAGCTTCCGGTCAGGTTGCGTTCCGGGTCCTGACGGTCATCGTCATACTGAGAGCAAGAAAGAATCCAGTGACGCTTGTTCATGAGGTTTGTCGACGTGACAGAAATCCAGTTCTGTCGAAACTTCACAGCTCCTTCACCACATGCCCTCATAGTTTCTGCGATTTGTTCCCAGTTAGTTGGGTTCTCTCACCTGATTCAAAGAGGAAAATCCGTTTACTAATGATACCCATTAAAAGTTCTCTATATTCTCTCCTCCAATCGTCTCAAGGATGGTGGGGACGCGCTGGTGTCAGAACTGATAACTCATCCAGAAAACTTGGGAAACTAAAAAAGTGCTTTGTGGTTGGTGATTATCAACAGTAATTCCCATTAGTAAGAAGAAGGCGGGCTGAAGTCTACGTAATAACCACAGAGGCATCAGTCTGGAGTCTGTTGCGTCCAAGTTACTCACTAACCATATATTACGTCAGCTCACTGAACCCAGAAAATGTCAAACACGCGAAGAATAGGCAGGATTCCAGTCCGGTCGAGAGTCCCATGATCACGCCTTTACCTTGGGACAAACCTTGGAAAATTGGTACTATCATAAGCAGCCGACGATCGTGATCATTTTAGAACTAAGGACTGCTTTCGATTCGGTCGCTCGCGGCGTCCTTTGGCACCACGATCCTTGCAGAGAAGTTCCAGGAAAATACGTGAATCCATTGAGATCACTGTCTGCTCACTCCGCAAACAAAGTGAGAGTGTACGCACATGTGTCTTGGACGTTTATCACTTTTAGTGGTGCACGCCACGGATGTCTGACCCTCTTCTTCCTGTTCATTTTTGTCATGGACGACATCCTCGAAGATGCACCTAACGAACCCAGTGAGCTTAGTGTTCAGCTTTGTCCTAGCGCTAGGTTAACCGAAATGGAGTATACTGATGATACTGTCTTACTAGGCCCCTTTGTCGAAGACATGTGAACCATGATGAACAAGATGTGACCGAGCTGGCTTGTACGGAATGCGTTCCGCACCTTCAGAGTACAAAGTACCGCTTCAGAACTGGGGTATACCCATCGCTACTTTCTTTGTTGCAGGCAATCCACTGGAGACTAGGGATAGTTTCACACACTTAGGTGACCATCTCGTCAGCCTGCAATATTGCTGATGAGATATCAGCGAGGATATCAAAGGTACGAATTAGTTTTGCCAGTCTGGGTAACCTATGACTACGAAAGAACGTCCGGTTGTCACTGAAACGTAGGGTATATGTTGCTTGTGTGCGTCCTGTCTGGCTCATTGATTCAGAAACGTGGCCTGATCGCACTGAAGATGTAAGCAGACATGCTGCGTTTGACCAACAATGTCTTTACCAATTAGTTCACAATAAGCGGACTGATCGCTGAAGTGTAGTTCGGAACGCTCGGGACGCGCGACCGATTGGTCAACTAATCACTCTGCACAGCCTACGATAGTCGGGCTACGTACTCCATTACCAGCTGAACGTTTACTGTGTCGGATAAGACCGCGTGGTGGTCACGCAACAACGTGGTAACGAAATATGAAGGCCCTGACTGTCCCACTGAGTACAGTGAGTGGATGTCCCCTGTTCTTTTTCAATCCAAACAGTAGTTAGAAAGGCCATTCGAGATGGCGATGCGCAGCAGTCACTGGCGTGCCTGCATTCATACTACTTCCGGTTCTTCCGCTTAATTTTTTATCATTACTATTAATACTACCCAAACTTTTCACCAGCGTCGTTTCTTTTAAGATATTCCAAGTCGCTATTGAGGTGACCGGCAGCCCGAACCACGTTAATTTCTGATCAGGCTGCTGTGATGATGAAGACAACTGATACTAAAATTCTTCTCGGCCATGAATGGAGATAAAGGAGAATGCATCAGCATTATTGTTCTACGAGTTCGTAGGTAAAACCAAACTACATGAAAGTTGGCCGCTGCCAATGAAGCTTCTGTCCTCGGACCGATTATTCACTTTTCACACAGCGATCACCCAAACATCGTTAGTTTCATGTGCGTCAACAAACAATGTGGGTGTTCAGCATCATTGTGAGGACGAAGTGGCCCTTAGTCCTTAAAACGTAATTGGACAGTTAGGGCAAAACGGGATCCAGTAGACAGAAATAAAGACTGAACAAAACCGTCACAACACGAAAACTGGTAGACGCAGACATTTCGTGTTGATTCGTCAGTACCAAATTTACAATAACGGGTTTTTTATATCGAGGAGTTAGGGGGCAGGGTGGCTAGTCAATCGGTGGTTTAGGAAAGGTCACCAAATCCAGAGAAGGGTCAAGTTTACGAGCAACTGTTTCTGAACACAAGGTCGGCTTCAGTCGACTGATTGCGATCGCCTCAACAAACCGCAAGAATCTTGGATTGGAGTGACGTAATAGGATTCTGAATGCACAAACTGGGTCAATCACATGACCATTGGCCAGGACGTGTCTTGCGACTGTGGACGCGGGTTGCTTGCGTGTTTCAACGACATTGTCGTTCTTCTGTAATAAAGAGCTCTGCACCTATTTAGGCAAATGTTCCTCCACTCCGGAAATCATGTACCTATCTGTTCTGCCTATGTAACTTTCTTTGCAGCTACATGTAAATTGGTAGACACAATGTGTGGTGGCACCGACAGGCTGATCTCCTTTGATTGAAGGGACAAGCAGTTTCTGGGTCCGAGCTGATACAAAGAATTCCGCTGCGTTTAAATGTTCGTTTAAACGAATTTACTAGTCTTTGAGTTGTTTAATGCACGCTATAATCACCTTTAAAAGGCAATGTTATATAAACCTTTTTTCTTACCGGGACCACCCGTTCAGAAAATAGTATCGGTTTACCATGCCTTTCTATGAACCTTTTTTGATACCCATTAAATTGTAGTACAGACGTGATGAAGTTTATTTTCTACGCATGACGATCCTGTGTACAGATTCGTCTTGCTCGTGTGAATAGTGCATTCACCAGTGCGCGTTTGTGATGTACCGGTGTGGAGCACCTGGATTCCCCATAGACGGCTCTTTTGATAGAGCCATCCTCCCGGCGCCTAATAAGTATGTCTAGAAACGGCAACCAGTTGTCGGTCTCAAATTCACACGTCACTTTCAGGTTGGAATGATAACTATGTAAGCGCTGCACTAGGTTATTTATTGCCTGTTTAGACCGACTGAATACTAGTGTATCATCGACACAGCGTTTGTAGTATGACAGACCGGTATGTTTGTGGCTAACTCCTGCTCAATCGTCAACATGAAAAAGTCTGCTAGGATGGACCTTAGTGGACTTCCCATGGCTACTCCGTTTATTTGGCGGTAGCACCGAACAAGAAAACAGAAGCTGACTTTTCAGTACATAAAAATAAGCCTTCCTTCAGAATATCACTAGGCAGTGGCAAAGTAATGTGGCTCATTTCAACGAGCTCACAAATATAATGGATTATCTCGTGTAGCGGGACATTTGTGAACAGTGACTGAACGTCTATGGAACAAATCAACGCACTAGCAAGATTGATGTTGTCTAAGTCACTGATCAACTCGGAAGAATCCTTAATAGAATGTGCATGAAACTTTTGTTCCAGTTGAGTTATGACTGTGACTAACCAGCGCGCCAACTTATGGTATAGAGAATTTGTCATCGCCAGGATAGGTCTAAGAGGCATTCCAGACTTGTGTTTTAGGGAGGCCGTAGAGCTGAGTTCTCGACGACCCACATGGTTTACGATTAAGAAGAACGACAATGTCGTTGAAACACGCAAGCAACCCGCGTCCACAGTCGCAAGACACGTCCTGGCCAATGGTCATGTGATTGACCCAGTTTGTGCATTCAGAATCCTATTACGTCACTCCAATCCAAGATTCTTGCGGTTTGTTGAGGCGATCGCAATCAGTCGACTGAAGCCGACCTTGTGTTCAGAAACAGTTGCTCGTAAACTTGACCCTTCTCTGGATTTGGTGACCTTTCCTAAACCACCGATTGACTAGCCACCCTGCCCCCTAACTCCTCGATATAAAAAACCCGTTATTGTAAATTTGGTACTGACGAATCAACACGAAATGTCTGCGTCTACCAGTTTTCGTGTTGTGACGGTTTTGTTCAAACTTCTGAAGGGAAATGAACTGTTTCAGAAATAAAGATGATAGCGTACAAACAGTTTAGGAATACAAACCGAAGAAGGCAATGAAATTCTGAGTCAACTATGAGGGTACAAACCTTTGTTGCATGTGATTTTTTGACGTTTCGAAAACCTGTGCAAGCCGATTCGTTCGGGGTCACTCCCGCAGTCACCCCAATCTATGAATAAAGTAAACGGTACTAACTTATAGGATAGAGCATTGACCCAGGATAACAAATTCGCGTCCTCGTACTGTTTTGATCCAATCGAAATAGTCACGAGTGCTGAGCGCGCAATCCACACACCGGGTCCGAAACTGAACAGTTCAATGAGAAAATTACGTGGGTTGCACGCGAGGGAACGAAGAAGCAGACAGGTTCCAGCGCCGTTTTTCAAGTGTGGGCAAGCAAATTGTGTAACCTGAAAGAATTACGAGTAGACAAAATCAGTATCGGCAAGGAAACCGAAAGCTCAAGGAAAGCGATTTCACAACTGTAACTGTGACTGCTTCGGCAGTCACGAATTACAGTCAGACCGACCTTGACATACTGTCAACCAACAGACAGCCTGGCACGGCACGCCCATGTTTGAAAACAGCTGTATGATCAGGGATTCTGACCGGTACGATTGAACACCACATCTATTTCCTCCCAGCCTTCGTATTCGGATACTTTTCAAACAGTCCAGTACGTTCCACTTCACTGCTATCGATCAGATGGACCCATTGTGGGGGCCGGTTAGCCGTTTAGCTGGGGCAAAGGGAACAGCATACACATCGTGTTTTCAAGCAAGTTTTCCGTTAACTTCAAAAGGAGCTTCCGATCTGCGATACACGTAAACTTGAGTTTGGTAGTGTAAACGATCTTGCATGAAATCTGATTGATTGAGGGATAACAGGACCAAACACAGGCTTGTGCCCGAACTAGAAGAAAATATAGTCGCTAGAGGGAATGTCCAGACGGGTCACTATGGCCGTCGTGTGGTTCGAGGTGGACTCTTAACTACAAAAACTGACAGTATTTTCTTAACTTTCAAGGAACTACGGGAAGCTGAGGGGTGAATTAGGTTGCAAGTACAAACCAATGTACAAACGTGGCCACCCACTAGCAGCTCGCATCCCACCATCAGGAACCAGCGATTAACAAGTCATTCTTGAACTTGAGTTTTAAAATGACAGGCTGCTATGCAGGCAGAACGTCTTATCGCTTATGGTCAATCTATTCTGAAATGAGCTATCTAACTCTGTGGTCACGGCTAATTCAAATTAGGTAGCTAAAAACTCCAATCGCCCGGAAAATACGCGAAGGTCAGCAGGCCTTTAGGCGACTTTTTTGATCCATTTCCGCAGACATTAGATGTGCATGTCTATCTGTGTATCATTGTTTCTTGCTGTCGTTTGTTTCTATGGGTAATATGCTTGTTTCTTTTTTGTCAGTCCATTTAATTGTCGGTTGTTTCAGTATATTGGTTCAGTGTGCTGATGTGTTCCATTTCAGTATTTTTCTTCACATCTTCCTTAGATCCATGAACCGCCGACACATCCCATTCTCCTATCAAAATCAGAGTTCAGTGAAAGGAGAATATACGTTTATGCGGAACACTAAGGCATTCAGCTATAGGTGTGGGTTGATTACAAAAAATGGGCACGCCATGAGTCAAGTAATACGGCATTCGCTTAATCAGCGACCTGCTGGAGGTAGTGCAAACGAATAGCGTGTCCCATCTAATCCGATTTTGAGTAATCCAGATTGTCGTGACGATCAGTGAAATACTAAAGCCCAAAAGAAAATCCCTAATAAGTTAATTATGACTGCTTTTAATCCATTTTCCTGAAATTATTAATCCGGCGATTTTGGTCGCCCTTAATCCGTATGCCTACTTTTCATACCATAGTATTTGTTTTGCATGTTTCTCCTGGTGGGTTCACCGCATCATTCTGTACCTATCGCGCATAATTAAACATTCTACCGTTAATGCATTTTAATAACTGATCAGTATAGAAACTATCAGTTTAGTGTCATCAAAATGGAAGAATCCTATGCGTAACCTGATTGACAAGGTACATCAAGTTTGTTCAACTAATACGCCACATAGTGAGATTAAATCAATCGAGAAGGTAATCCAAGATAATAGCTACCCGAAACGATTCATTAATAGAAATTCGACCACAACGCCAAATAAATCTGGAGCGCAGAACGTAAAAAAGAAGTCTGTTTGTTTGAGTGCTGCTCACAGTTGACATCACCGAAGAATGACCGACGAAGAGACCCAATCAGGCGATCAGCAGGATCCATATCACAACTAGACTTTGTGCCCAACTCATCAAACCACCAACTCTTCGGTCATATGGAAAAATCGATTGTGAGCTCAGACCTCATCCACTTCTTCATTTGTTCCTGAAGAACACGGTACACTGGTCGAAAATCAAAACAGTTTTTAAGGGGAACGTTTCGAAGCCACGTTGAATGGTACACCATAAAACGCAACCGGTCGGCAGCGCTATACGCTCGGTCATCTGGCTGAAAATGAGCAGTATGCTTTTCGGGTGATATATGGGACGCCGGATAAGCCATTAAAAGCCGTCTGGATGGGAACACTTTGTACTGCCAAGGCAACTGAGATCAGGCTGATTGCCCCAGTAGTACGTCGTCGACAGTGGTTTCTCAAGCCGTTTCGTGTACCCTGCCCCCAAATCGACCGGAGTTAGGACCACCATGCGCGGCCAAACTAATGCTTCCAATAAGTTAATATTTTGAAAAAATGCCCATCGCAATACCAAAAGTTAGATGGTTCCAAAACGAATTCGGATAGAAAAAAGGGTGGAGCAAGAAATCGTTCATTATACTGACAATCCGATTCAACAGACCGCTTAGAACCTAGTTGCCAGAGGCAGATAACATCAACGTGATGAAACAGTACAGAAGATTCCGTGCCACTGTATTGAGAAAACAAAAGCGGATCTTTCCCTCAGTCAGGCAGATGTGTTGAATGTGGTCAACCTCGCAAAGGATACTCTTTCTGAACAAGCGAAGGTGAACGGTTTTTAAAATCGTTTTGATATCGTCCAACGAACTCGCGGAATCAATAGAGATCAGCAAGACGCTTGAAGTATTTTTGATCGACAGATCGTTTAAGCGAAAGCAAAAATAGGCATCATACACGGATTATGTCGGATCTTGGTATAACCTACTGATTATCATGATTAAAATATGTTATCAAGCAGAAAGAATGATTTTCTTCAACTGATGGAACAAACTCACTAAGAGATGTGACGTGAAAGTCTTCAAACTGTTCGTTATCCGTTTGTCCTCATTCAGATCCTCCGAAAATTGAAAACAGCTAGGAATAAGCTATACACAGAAAAAAAAGTGTAAAAGGAAGACAAGACGTGCGGGTTCACTAGTCATGGGAAGTGAACTTAAGAGTATAGCAGACGGTGAGATGAGACATTGCGACGAAAGAATAGTGTACCTGTCCAGTCGAGGAAGGACTGGCAACGGCTAAGCAAATCCTGGCCTCCGAGCGAATATGTCAAAGCAACACATTTCATACGATTGCCACTGGCTGGCTACAAAGGAGAAAACCCGTTAGTTTGTGTTGCTAAGTCTCAATACTACATATATGTTTCCTTAACAACTGTGTACCTCCGGCCAAGAAAAAGGTCACATTTTGTAGCCCAGATGCGCAATATAAGCGAATGATTCGACACTCACGTGCTGACGACTCATGTTGCTACCAAAAGAATCAAGCGTTCCAATCGAACCTTGTCCAGTACAACAATCTGTGCTGAAAATCAAGTCCATCGACGGGTGCGAAATGTCCGAAGGGGTACAAGTTGGTAAGTATGGTATTATCGGTCGAAATAGTGCGCGAAAACCTTGAGAAGCACCACGAATGCGACTGAGCAGAGGAGCCAGCGGAGACCAAAATTTTTCATCTAAGTCAGCCACCAATTGGTGCGCAGACAATTGGTTTCCGTTCGCCGGAGACAGGTCGCAATTTTCAAAAGGCCAACCGGGAGCAAACAAAGCCACTGAGAGTGGACGATCCGGACGTTCTAGCTGTATGCACGCCGAAGCAATTATAGAAGGGAGAGGTGAATGAGATTAGGAAAGATTTGGTTTAACCAGACACCATGAAAAGGTATTCTTATTGGCAGACTAAATCGCCAGAGCAGAAAGAAGACATACATTGCGATACGTTAACATTTCGTTTACTCTCATCAGTCGTAAACGTAAGACATGTCAGTTATATACACAAATTAGAGTTTGCGCTGGCTCGAACATGTGTGTCCGCACAGTTGTGTTCACATCAAACCACCAGAGGACCAGTTCTGTGCAATCGCGAAAGTAGTTCACTAAACTCATCTGTCTCCCATGTTGTGTACCAGTTCACTTGCAGTTACGGTGACGTTTACTCAGGCAGAACAGACAGACAGTTATCACAGCGAGTCGCCGAACACACCCCGAAGTGGTTGAAATAACTGATTACACACTAGCCTCAACTCGGTGCACTGACGGCTCCAAATCCAACGTCAACGATGGCTAAACACGTCTTGACAACAGGTCACTGAGTTGATCCACTAAACTTATTCGAGATACTGTTGCGCAATCGAAACCCAAAGTTATTGACTTTCTGTGAAGCGATGTTCATACTAACTTAACCGCCGACGTAAGGTGCACAGAAGTGATTGATTTATCCTATAGGGTTGTTGTGGTCGTGAGTATATAACATTTGATGAGGTTGTAGGCGTTTCTAGCCGCTGTTTGTTCTTATCTGTATGATGTATACAGCTGGCATTTTTTAGGTATGGGACTGATGGGAGTAAACGAAATGTTATCATACCGAAATATGTCTTTTTTCTGCACTGATGAAGTGGTTGAAGGGAACTCAGTGTTTCAAAAGTTATTATGGCCAAGTTAGATAAACCATACATATATGATAAACATAGTATATATATATATATTACATATTTTCAAGTTGAACATCATTCACATTTGATCGCAGCGTTCGCGCATTCACATACACTTTGCAGCCAGCCTGTTTCGAAACAAGCAGCTCGTCAGTAGTGCATATCCTCGCCACGGCCGGCAGTTGAACTTCGGCCACGCTTTGATCAGGCAACCGTGTTGACCACTGCGCCACTGACCTCACATTAGGCACGACCGAATTATCAAATCTGAACTCTGAACTATTTTCGCTTGTGAGCAATGATCAGGTTGTCCGATCGTCTTGAGATGAGACACAGTTACTGCCTGTTAACTCCAGTCGATAACCCCGCGACTAGGACTTCCGAGACAGGTGATCAAAGAACTCATCAAACCTGCAAGGCGATATTTTAGATCACTGATGAGTAGTCGAGGATTTGGTTCAAGCTCTAATGAGAGGGAAACTTGAGTCTAGTGCTTGGTTTCGAAAGAAGATGGCTGCAAAGTCTATCTGAATGCGAAGGCTACGATCAAATGTAAGTGATGTTCAACTTGAAAATGAACGAAATCCCTGACTACTCATCAGTATTACATATTTGTTAGAGGAGGTCCAACTTACCGTGAGACCGATTAATTTTTCGGTATTTTCCTGATAAAACTTGCCTTCACATGCATTTTTCGGCTCTCTGACTTATAATGAACCAATTTTGAAGGTTTAGAACGGGGATATAAGATAGCTATACTTTCCAAGCAACTGCTGTGGGATCATTGGTTCGGGTATCGATACAACCTCCCCTTCAGGCGAAGTCGGTTTGCTACCTTGGCTCGATTGAATTAATTGCGGTTCACTCAGTTCGTGTGCATACACTTGCGCTTTGGATGACCACGTCGGTCACAACATAAAGATAGACATGCAAACGGTCACCAGCATATATTTTGAAACAAGAAGGCTAATTGCTGTGGGACCAACGTTCACCACACCTCGTTTACCCTCCGGCTCCATTGGGAAAGAGAGGTTGCGACTGAACCTGGTAATCACAACTATATCTTCAGCATATTACGACCAAATTAATGGAGGACTCGGTAACACTGGTCGACACTTGCCTTACACTATGACATAGAAGCATGTTGGCCGCCATCGGTAAGATAAGGGAACTCACCCCTTTGGTGAACCGTTCAGGATCAAGGTGAACGGCCTAATTCCAACGTCGACTCCTGCAGCCCGATTTCTTCCCAGATTGGATAGTTTTCTCCATTCTGATATTTCGTAGTCTACAACCAATATGCAAGAAGATCGCCTTCACACTCAAAGCGGGTCATAACGACTGTGACGATTTTTTTTACCGGCCCTGATGGTGTGGAGAGAGTGGTCACATTCCAATTCGCCTAATATCACTCTTGCATCCTTGTCAAATTTGGCATGGTAGACTTTGCGTTTGTGAAATGTGTGGAGTAGGGTGGCCAATACAAACCCTAGCCTAGGAGCAATGTCTGACAGTTAACAAGTAGTCTCCGTTAAATTAGATTAACGTCGCCAGTGGTTAAGATTACACGGAAATTCTTCAAACTGGTGACAACATAAGTTGACACTGACGAACGTTTGATCATACTTTAAGGTTTTCAATTTACCGTCCCAGACAAACTAGTGCACAACCCCAGGTGTTCGCTACCCTGTAACACACAAGGTCACATGTGAGTTGAATGTTGCCAGGCTGCTTGAAGTTGGACGGCAGTGGTAGCGAACACCCAGCTCAAAGTGGCGATCGTGTGGCTGCTAATCAGGCACCGTCCCAATCAAACCACTGCCGGTTTACACAAGTGAGCTAACAACGGATAGTGGGAAATCATGCTGGTGATTCTCTCGCCTTCCCAAACAGGTTGCAGCTGATATCAGTGGGGAGAGAGTAAGTATCAATTAATTCTGGTGTAACCACGCTGCATACTCGTCGTTCATCATACAAAAGTTTCGCCCTACACAGACCGATATGTACTCAACGGGGCATGCATCTAGTTAACTCATCAGCCAATGATGCTTCCCACTTCAACGGTCTTTCTGAGAAACTCTACCGTTCTCATCCGACATAGTCTGCGCCTTAAACGACCAACTTTTAATGGTTGTCTGTGTTCGTACGAAGGCTGGGAAATGACACATCTTATGTAGTGTATATGTGTAACAGTATTTGTCGTTCTCGATTGTCGTGTATCTCCTTTGCTGAATTTTTTTCTTCCACGATCTCCTTCGAGTGAACGTTCATAATCGTCAAACGCCTGATAACGTACTACCCCCAGATCACTCCCATTCACCTGTAACGTTCTGATAAGGCGATGTTTCCATAATCTACAGATACATCCTCCGAGAAAGTGTAAAACCAGTTTCTGAATTAGACTGGGCATCAATTGATTGCGTGCGCCACATGCGCCGGTGAAGGTTACGGGAATGTAAGCAACGTTTCCGGTTTGGAGCACTCAGTCTACGGAGTCGATGACTGAAACTTTTGTGGTGACAGAAAGCAAACTGTAGAGGGCAAACCTTATCCGACTTGAGAGTGAGATTGTTTTTATTGGTCCAAGTTGTATATACTTCGGGCAGTTTCAGAGGCTGATGACCAACCCATTGTTAACCCCGGAACACACGAATCAACAACGCACCTCGTTTGCAGAACCATTTGAAGAAAGGTGCGATTCAGTAGAAATTACCACGCTATCTGAAATGTCGGGAGTAAAATATTTTTCTATGTATAAAATGCAGCGGAAGAGAATTTGAAAAGCAACACGCCCAAAAAGCGACATAAAAGCTTACCATTGCATCCAGAATGAGTTTGAGGGCAATATTCGTAGATAGGCCACCACCACCAGGGCAACCACGGCCAAAACAATCAACACCAACGAAAATGCGTGAGGAGGTCACCGTGTCTTCAGCTCTGTACAATGAAATTAAACCGTGCAAAGCCAAAACAAAATGAAGAGACAACGGTGCACTTTGCACTACCACAAAATACTCTCTGGGCGCTTTCACTCAACTGATATAGATATACCCATCGACGTGCAGAGGTAGCGTGATCCGTCCATAATGATTATGATAACAGTTTGTTGCCTCGGAGACGAGTATCAAAAAGTATACGGCATACCTGTAAAGTGGTTTGCAAAGCAGCCCTGGCAGTCTAGAAGCAGTCGGTCACTTCTTGGATTGTCTCATGGGAGACTCCGAGTCTCACTAAGCCTATATATATGTTAATTAGCAGAGGAGGAAAACGGTAAAAACGACCCATCGTGGCTTTGTGCGTAGACCTAGTAGGATCAATAAACAAGGACGAAGACAAATATTCAGCACACATGGCATCTGTCGCAGTGCGACAAATCGGACCACGCGTAAGGTGCACAGCGTCAGGTGGTCCATATGCAAATGGAAACGTTGGAGGAGGACGTGAATTATGTGCTCGCTGGTCTTTTTTACTGAGTAACCTCAAACCCGTTTTAATCATTGCCTGAATATCGCGTGACCAGGCTACTGTTTTGTAAGCCAGTTAAGTGGGAATTGCTGGGCAGAAAGTATGATTGTAAAAAAGCATGGGCAAACCGTAGTAAACGAGACAGAAGCTTGAGTGGAAAGGCAGCTAGTTAACCAATAGTAACCACATGGCAGGGTTGAAGTCAATTTTCGGCAGCAAGAACTCAACGCGAACAGCGAGGTAATGGCAGTAGAGCAACAGTGAATAGGGCAATATAACAGATCGCCCCGAAGAGAATGCAAGACAGAGCTTACAGCTATCTTAATCGAGTGCCGACAGAGATAACCGGATAAGGAAACCACATTTCAACGCATGCTATCCGGTGAGAAATGAGGTCATCTAGGAGTCTGCTAAACTAACTCAGATTGACATCGCCTGAGCAGATCGCGATTCCAATTGTAGTTCGTGAATAGCCCGTCGAGGCCGAGGTCCAGAAACGGCTTATTTGCTTCAGTTAGACAGTTCTGGTAGCAAAGATTCCCGTTCCAAGAGACCGAATCGTACCTGCGCAAGTCGAGAACGGGGAAGACGACGAACAGCGAGGGAAAATGAAGTAACTAGCTGGCAAAGTGGTATACAAGGCCCAAAAGCCTAAAGTAAAATTCTGAAGTGGAAATTCAAACTTCAGGCGAATAAGATCACTTGAGGGACTAAGAAGGCCATTAAAGAGAATGTGACGAGAAGATGCTGAATAGAACAGTGATTACCTAACAGTCATAGGGATAAACGGCTAACAATGATGAAGTTGCCGAAGTCGCTTCGGCATCTCCGATGACATCTTACAGCAAAAACATGAGCAGGAGCGTAGGTGAGGATAAGAGATGGACGATCACTATAATTCAGGATCGTGAACGATGAATTAGATCGTCGTTGACCCATAGGTTGGCGGATAAAAAAGGGCAGGAAGTGGTTGGAATCGAGACATTCCGGTTGGATAAAAGTGACCAACACTCAGTTCAAACGGCACTGGATGGTCGTTTCGATCACGGGCACGCCAACGAACTGTCTCTTCACTGAAACCAAATTACTACAATGTCGATTTGACAGTTCTCAGGCAAACGCAGAGACTACGACTGCCTTCGATTACGCCAAAGCACTTGGTACACAGCAATTCCCCCATAGCTATGGAGAAAGTTACATAGACAGAGCCAAAAGTTCTTTGGTTTCATGAATGAAGGGACGTATACTCACGCCGGTCCATAAACGGAGCTTATAATCCGACGTAATAGTGATAGTCGCTTGCAAACCGCAACATCGTCGACTAGAAAGACGCAGCTTCAAAAGCCCACCAGGTGAGTCTATCCCTACCTTTCACAAGCATAAAGTACGATTACAACTCATGGTTGGCAAAATTTACCGCAACCGTCGCGACAACTCAAGTTAGACTCGTTGTGTTCAACACCAATCAGTCGCGAACGATAGACTGTTGTAAGCTTAATGCATATAAAACGCCATCCCGATCATGCTGTTTGAATTCCAATTTTCCATACCCCCTTGCGTATTGTGGATAATAAGTTGAAACACCCCACGTTAGTTGGTACTGCTGATCCAACAAGAAATCTGAGTAGCGGCCTTCCAACTCCTCTATTCAGATTAGTGGAGGGATACAAACAGTTAACACAGATTTTGGTGCGAAACAGATGCGAAGGACGTTACGTCATAAATAAGCAGCACAGTACATAACAAAGCGCACAGTACAAATCATTTTTAATATGGCTCTGAATGCTCACTTAGGAATATGGACTGGCAATAAACTATGCGATATTATAACGACTAACAAAGGCACCTACCATATAACTTCTGAGCCCAAAGACTTGAGCCGACGTATGAAATCCGTAACGCGGTCTCGTACCGCAGGCTGAGGAAACGCGGGGATAAACAAAAGGCGATTGAAACCAATCTCGACAGCGATCAAACTTTAAAACATGCTGACACTGCAGCATGCGTAACACTTTCGTGACACCGAATGGGCCAAATGAGCAAACGTTGTAAAACCGGGTGCTAGTTCGTGCACTGTCATTCAACCACCAACGTATAAACGTAGAAATAACGGACAAACGAATAAGCATGAGAAAGAATTCAAGTTACGCCTCACGTAAATGAAGTCAACTGAAGTCAAGGTAATTTCAAGTTTGCATCAGACCGTCATTGAAAACAGAGGTGGGATTTAGACGCAACAAAACTGTGAAACAAGTCGATGAGCCAAATCCGTATGCAACTATCACCAAACAACTAATGAAACAAAGAACTATTCAGGAGGTAAGACTTGTGCTACCTGTTGCTAAGTTTGTTTATTCATCTAGGAATACGTTATCAACCCAGTGGACAAGTACTATCTTTACATTTTTAATACTTGGAGTTGTTACAGCTACATCTAGTATATAAGGTGAAAAGTGGATGACGAACGTACCATTTTGACGGATGAGTACGATATCTATTATATCGTGGTAGTTAGTACTCGTACGGATGAAGTACAGTTCATACCATGTTCCACGACAAAATTTTCAGAGCGCATGAATAACCAGTAAGAACGCACAGTTGTTATAAATTCATCTACATTATCAGAAATGTGTAGCATTACGTTGGTAATTCAAGATCAACTTCGCAGGCATAGACGAAGACAAGGACTGTGCCCATTCTGTGCATACTGGTATCACCGGATGTACTTGAGAATTCATAAAGGTTTACAAGCCTAACCTCCGAAGTAGTGACACCAGGAAATCAGGTGACAACAGCGTGACATCTGCAAAAAGTCAAACGGCGAACTATCCAAAAAAACTTTAGCATATGACATGCCTTAAGGGTTCGCATTTCGACTGTACTTCATGAAGTACACGCGGGGGACGAAATAAATGGACGGATAATCAATTCTTCAATACCGATCAAGGTTGCGCAAGATTGAATGCAACACGGTATAGTGTGTCATTTTCACCATCACCATAATCATCATGGGCAACAATGCATAAGTGGTTCTCAGTGGTGCTTAACTACCATACTACCATGGAAAATCAAACCCTGGCCAAAAAGAAAAAAGCAGAGGGGAAGAGGACGGGAAGTAACTTTTTTTCCAATAATGCCGGAGAGAAATTCTATCTGAGTGCGATGGCTGCGGTCAAATATGAATGAGGTTCAACTTGAAATTAAGTTCAACTGTATTCTCAATAAGTAGTTTAGCAAAGTTGCTCATTCACAGAAGATGCAATTACCAGAGACATGGAGTTCAGTTAAACCAGAACCAGCTGCAAGAACAGGACGCCTAGACAAGGCAAATGCGTTACCAGCAGAGCTACAAAGCCATGCCGAAGTCTTAAAAATTCCACATTTGGACTCAGCCACACACTCATCGTTAAAATTTATCCTAGCATAACTGAACAGCCTCAGCGCGCAACTTGCAGTTTAAAACTGTAAATCAAAGTAGTGAAGGCGTATAGAGCAAAATAAAGTTATGAACAGTACCTTCCTACTTATAAAATGTGCGAATGCGGTCCAGTGACCTACTCTAACGTGTCGCAGAATTTTCAATATAGCGTTGATTCGGAGGGCCGTACCGACTGGGGCTTGGGTGGCAAGTACAACTGTCACACAGAAAAAAAGGAGAACTCAGACGAAAAGCATTTAAACGTATAGGGCTGTACGTTGCGATACTGCCTGGGGTTAGTATTCACAAATGAAAAAACACCGCGGTTGCCCAACAGCGTACTAAATTATCCAGTATAAAAACCCCTGTCATCAACTAAAAGCCTGATGATGCTGACTGAATCTACGGCGCATAACTGTAACTAGCACCTTAGCGCTATACAAATCCATCACAGAACAGTGAATGAAACTCTTCAGCTAGCGACTCCGGGTGGGGTACTCTAAGAAAACCCTGCTTCGCGCCGTCTCGCACATTAGACGCCCGTATCACAGACTCGACGTGGGGACCTCAATTCGAACTCGTGGAGATTATCAAACGTGACATTACTCAGTAGTTATCTTTTCTCCACCCTATCTTGTTGACAAATTCTTCCACCATCAATTTACTTATGGCTGGCAAACATTTTTAACTCGGAAATAAGTAGCAAATATTGACGCCCTCAATGCCTATAGGTTTCGTCTAGCAGACCGGCAAGCAGTTTGGGCGAGTAATCCAATAAATTCACAGATTGATGCGTTGAGTCCGTGACATGCGAAGCTGATTATAGCACCGTCACTCAACTGGACACACTTTTAGACGGTAATTGAATCAAGCACATCTTCTTCAGGGCGTTGGGTGACGCCGAAGCTTGCTATCAAGCCAAAGTGGCGGCTATATTGAGTTATAAAACGGAAACATGTTTGCTCGACTGACTTCCAACTATTGGTCAATGGTGCGGAGCCAGACTCAGTACAACGGTTACAGTATGACAGTGTGCCCAGCAAATCGACACACAATCCCACGAATTACAGCTGAAACGCTGGCTAGAACGTATTCTACGATGCAAATTTGGTCGTTCCCCTCCAGAAGAGAAGCGGTTAGGTGATAGGTCTGGTGTTCGAACAAGACGCGCTAACAATGGTGAGAGACTGCTGCGACTAGGTACTCTTCTCAGCCTCCATATCTCGAGGGCTACGTTTCAACATAAGAGCGTCATGTGGAGATCGCCCCTTGCATCTCAGACATGGGCACAAAAGGGTCACATAAAAACGGACACACGTGGTGTCACTGTCTCAAAGACAGCCATGCGTGTTAGGGTAATCGACTGGATCAGGACGACGCTGTTGTTGATGTTCATTACGGTGTCACATGACAAGCGGCCCTGCGCACGTAGACTCAAGTTGGTTGACTGTCATTCCACTGAATATCGTATGGGAAACGCCTGTCAGGATGACTAAAAAGGCACTAAAACCAACTCACATGAAAGGGCTTGTGGGCCACGGTAACAAACCGCGACCACTTTGAAGGTTTGTTGGGAAACGGCGCGTTCCGAAGTAGCTATGGTACTACGACAGAACTGGACATCCGTCACATCAACGAATCTGATAGACAAACATTTTTTTGATGCCACTGGCCACTGAAAACTCTGAAGCAAGCTGACTAAAAACTTACACATTATTGATTGAGCATAACGCTATTTTCACTGATCCACGATTGTGTTAGTCATCGAGGTGTGAATGAGACCTGATACGAAAGATGGTTCGCACAGTATCACCCAGACAGATGGGTTGAAAATTCTGGGAAGCACTTCAGCCACTTAGAACAAAATTGCAAACTGAAACCCGAACGGTCGATCAATGCGCTGGAAACCGCCTTTCGTATCTTTTGCGACTGTACTTAGCGAAGTCCAGCTAATTTAAACTTTAATCTGAATCAGGCAAAAAGATTACAAGAAAATATGATTTGTACTGTTCACGAGCGGTTCGGCAGACACTTAAGTGAGACACGCATGTGAAAAATTCAGAATCATTAGTGGTGTTGGGTTCGGATTTTGTTGGTAATGTCTTTGTATTCGATGAATATGGTTAACGACTGATGTTCGGCTCTACGTATGTAGGGGGATCCTGCAGAAAAATTCTCAAAAATATCAGTGGCTGCCACAAAAAAACACAGATCTAGCTTCCCCACATAGAAACTGTCTACGAACCTTTCGTTTTCATGGTAATGAGATGGAAATACCGATGGAAAGACAAGTGCGATACTGCAAAAGTGTAAATCCGTCCTAATCGGCAATGTGAAAGTGCACGGAAAATTGTCAACACATAAGCCGCAAAACAGAACATCATTATAACCACTTTGTAAGGCCTAGCAATGATTGACGCACAAATTGTAATTTCTGCTCAACCTATTTTTCTCAAGTCTACACCGATTGTAATAGCACGGATCTCTGCAACCTTAGCGAGTTCCTTGCAGATGGACACAAACTGACTTAGTAAATGAACTGTTGATAAAGTATCAAAGCATAAGACATTATGTGCGTCGTAAATAACGGAACGCAAATCCCTAAGATGGAGTTTATACTAGCTAAACCCAGAGAAACTAAACTGTACTAAATCTCAGGAATTTCACTGCATACTGTTCCATGTCAAATAAAAGGTAATGACATAACGACCGGTACGGTTTAATAGATGAAGAAGTCAGAGGCAAATCGCCAATTGCATAAACACAAGCTATATTTCGAAAACTAAACACGTCGATTAGTATTCATCTTTATTATATTCGTCCTTCGGTCCATCGTATCGATCGAATTTGCGGTCATGGGTGTCGATATATCTGTCAAAGGAACCGTGTTTGTTGCCACGCCCATAGCTCCCATATACGTACTCATTGTCATACGTATCGCGTGATTCAACCCTGATAAATCTGGGCAAATGCCTGATTTCTTGTGACAGTTCTCGCTGTTTTTCCAATCGTTTCTCATAACGGATAGCCTGCTTCTTTTGATACTGGCTCAGTCCGAGCTTTTCTACTTGTGGATGGACTACATCTCTTGACTGGGCGTCGTCATATTTATCGTCATAGAGGTCATCGTCGTAATCGAAATGATCGTACCTGACAAACTGATGTGCTCGCTTCTCACCGTCTATATCGACTTTGCCAGCCTCCTTTAAGTGAACTAACGTCTCTCGTTCGGTCTCCAAACGCTTCTCCAATTTGTCTGATGGGTCCACATCATATTCCAATCTGTACTCGAACTTCCGAGGCACAGCCACCGTCAACCCTACTAACAAATAAGACACAACCAAGAAAATAACAGGCCTCATGACAGATGAAAAAATTTCCGAGTTTCCTGCTTATATAGGCGTAAGTCAGCCCTGTGTAGAAGCATCTGACAATGTCATGCGGTCAGTACATTCGAGCATTATTGAGCAGACGGAATTGACAGCTGTCATCTGGCTGATAACCACTTTCAGCTGAAACTACAATGTGTTTATGAGGCATCGAGGATCGATAGTGGCGCTAGTTAAACAATCGATCCACAAAGTATGAGGTCAATAAGGATTTTTCCAAGTGGAACATAAACAGGGTGGTACACAGTGTTGCTACTTCACTAGTACTGGATTCAAATTTTTAAAATATTCCAGGGGGAATTCACAATGACTCGTAGAATATGATGGTGAGCAATTGTGTTGCATCCCTACTCTTCATCGGATTAATACGACCGCATACGTTCAACGATTTTAAGCATTCAACAGACGAGGCGGGCGAAATACTGGTCTATGCCACGCATTAGAACATCACAAACAAGTACTGCTTAACCATCCCACTACCGAATTATGAGTGGTTCGGGGTTTCACTCGTAACCAGGTCACAGAGATAGAGGATAGCAATTTGAGTTTGAATGAAAGCTGGTGATCATAGCGATTGCAAAACCCACATAAATTTCCGGTGAACAAAGAAGCAGGTTGTGTAAGCAAGTGCTTCGACTGCAAATAGCACCTGTTGTTAACCAGGCTAAGATGATTGACCCAAACATCGTGGACTGTATGGAGAGCCTGGGTGTAGTAAATTAAAGGGTCAATGTTGGCCAGATTTGCAGAGACTACGCTGCCAACGTTTTTGTTCCAGCCAGTTATGAGCCGTGCTGAATGATGTTCCTTCATCCGTTTGGAAGAACGCTCCGTCATCCGGTCTACCCATTCTATTGTACAACATCAAGAGAGTGAGTGGGTTAGTCGAAGACAGAGTTTTTCACGTCCAGTATAAGCAGACAAAACTAAGTGAAACAGTTACGTAAGACTGCCATTGCGAGTGTACGTCCGAGGGACGTACGAAGTCGACGACTAACTGTTTCGTCGCATTATTACAATCAGTACATACGGCCCACTTAAACGTGAAGAATAGTTCTTGTGATCCGATCACGATTATGTTCTAAGTTACATGGCGATCAGGACGGCCATCTCCATTTAACATACTGACAACTACCTTTGATTCCCGGAATAATGTGTCCGCAGACTGAATACGCACGGTCCGACCGGAACATTGTCGTTATTTCCGGGCCACGAACTTATTAAGAATTGCACATCGTCCTGTTACAAACAGTGCATTATAAGGCTCAATGTGAGCGACTTTTCAGGTCCACATCTAAGAAACAGAACCAATTTTCCGGTTTCGCTTCGGAAACAAATGTGAAATGGGGATGAACGTGACTGAAAGAGTGAACAACAGCAGACAAACCATGTTCAACATCATCTAAAGCTGACAGAAGTGGATGGTTTACATACCATCACTCAAACGTTGACGCTTCGGTGTGTCCATGAAAATGTTCATCGGTAATGAGCTCATGTGCACCTCTATTGGTTTGGGATAATGGCCCGACAAATTTGAATTGTGCGTTCAGCGTAAGCCGTGCAAACGCTTTTTTCAGAATAGGTCCTGGCATACGGATGTGAATTGGTAGGGAACTGATCGGTATGTTGAACCCGTCAGTCTCATTGTGAACAACGAGCAGAGATCCACATAAAAATTATATGTACTGTTCATTCACACTATGTTCCTTGTGCTTGCAACAAAGTCGAGAATATCTCACAGACTGTGTGTACGCCAATTCTGCCAAATTGATTCAGGTAAATTTGTTGACTATTGTGATGCAGCGTGGCTAAGTGAATTACGTACGTCAAGAATAGGTATCGAAGACAGGGTTAACCTGCTGACCTTAGGTAAACACAACAGACGAGCAACGATAGAGTCAGTGAGATGTGTCTGGACTAGCGAGGTACATACATAGGAAAAGAGCGTCAGATCGTTCACTTCTGCCAGTTGGTAGTTGGCTTCCACGACGTACAATAAAGAATAAATATATTGTGGAAGGCTAGGACCACCTAGGTCACAGACCAGATTTGAACCGACGTATTCGCATTTCCATGGTAGTCATTACTGGAACTTATGTAACAAGTAAATTCTTTGGATTCGCTTGCAGGCTTCCAAGCGCGTATTTAAAACCTCTACGTTAAGGTAGCGTGGGACTGACAATATGCGGTGTTTCACTGCGAACGATTATACTTGTTTTAATAAATAACATACCTCGGTTCACTTTGCAGTTGATTACGCGGCCGCCTTATTATTCAGTCCAAAAGCTATTTTGTTTGGCCAGATCCCAGGAGCTCGTGTACTGAGTGACGGGGCGAGTCAAATCACCTCAGAAACCTACTGAAGGTCGATCAGGCAAGAATATTTACTGTAGCCACATCAAACATGATGCAAAACGTCAAAAAACTACCTTGTAGATCGCAAAATCTAGCTTTTTCCGCTATATAGAAACGGGCACATCAAACAAATAGATGTCCGGAAACCGCCTGAATGGCTCAAGAACTAGAAACCACAATGCGACGCCGGACTAAATATTTAGTAAACAAATAACCAACGGAAGCATCCCACTAATTAAGCTAACAACGATCAGCACGTTAATTCATTTTGCAGCAATGAATGACCAATGATTATAATGAATTAACACCTGTATTAATTCAATTAATATAACGCGAATAGGCGCGTAGTTCAGTTGCAACAATACCTTCGAAAACTGGTTAATTCAAGCCACTGAAGTCGCATACCGAAGCAACATCACACTGTACTTAGCTCCTTACTAAAACCTTGAAGGAATGAGCAACAATTACTCGTTCAGTGGAAATTCACTGTCTGTAGCAAGCGATGCTCATTGGGTTGGCGGTCATGTGATTAAATGCTTTGGACCATGAAGAAAATACCGAACAGGCTTAGATCCTGGACTTGATGTCATTCTGTACGATAGGTTTATACAAACACAACACCGATTGTCGAACAAGCATGCGAGCCAATAACATAGTCGTCAACTGCAACTCGACGAACGATCTCTGCATTCAGACAATCAGCGTGTCCTAACTATACGTCAACAGAACCAGCCAGGTATTTATATGTTCGCCGAGCTTGGCATTTAGGTTGCAAACGTTTCATCACCAGGCGAGGTGACATCATCAGTGCGTAAGTGTTTCAGCGTACATTTTGAATGACAACTATTTCTGTACGGACGATCAGTCCGAATTCATGCAGTGCTAATCCACATTTGGCCATGCATTCACCTACATCATCTATCACTACCTCTTCACCAACCATTGTCTAGTAACCGGTCAATTGCACCAAGGCTTACTGTACAACCTGCTGATTAATTCGGAAACTAGCCGAAGTCAGTCGCGCTCCCGCTGCCCTGCACCAGTCCCTTACTGACCTCCAGCCGGACACAGCTCACTTGCCCAAACGCCTTCGAGTCTCAAAATGATGATCGAATCGAATGATGCCATGGTCGAAGATGTTCGGGTTGGCTATACAGGAACGGTCGAATTGGGAACCACAGTGCCGAATACGCTCGTGTCGCGGCCATCATTGACTTCAAAACTAAAGGATATCGTGACCCATTCAGACCACCGCTCTCAGCAGACTTCAGTTTCAAGTGCTGTCAGACTGACTACCGTCCATTCTAACTCACGACACAGGGCGAACTCTTTTGGGTGCAAAACTTCTATCAGTCGACCGTACAGTCGTCCACGTGCGGCAAGCGTGGGCGCGGCTTCTGACATCTACCCGGCCATTAAACTCAAACTACAGAGTTGTCGACAGTCTCAAGTTGCCGAGAAGGATCAGTCTCTACTGAGATCCCGCCTAAGCGGGAAACACTTACGCACTGATTATGTCACCTCGCCTGGTGATGAAACGTTTGCAACCTAAATGCGAAGCTCGACGAAGATATCAATACCAAAACCATCAACCCGAGCTACAAACAACACCACCACTGTTCCCAACCATCAGAACCAGCCAGATTGGAGTAGGTACAGTCCTCAGTACCACTACCTCAGATGCACTGGCAGATCAGATTCCTGTTAATATCAGACCTTATGATGTCCGCTTGGCAGGTTCTGTTATGACAAACACTAGACGCAAATTCCCTAGAAATCTTCTCAATTGTTTATCTATGTTCCAACTGACTGTAGTGGCGTCGGTGCCAAAACCGCTTTTTACTAGGATCTGGTCGCCCTCCTTCGGTTAACACATGGCTCTGATGGTCATTCTGATCGGAGATATGAACGCTCAGGTCATCCTCATCATCATAGACAGCAATACATCAGTGGTTCACACTAATGCTTAACGGCCACACAACCATTAAGAAAAAGCAAACCCTATACAGGAAGAGAGAGAGAAGGAAAAAAGACGGGGATGGGAAGGGACCTAACTACTGAAAATGACTACGTCCATATTCAAACATTCAACATCAAGGTGCCTACACCCTGCAAACAAACAACCGAGCTGCTCAGGTCGGCCGTCTTGATGAAGCCGAGTCTCGTTTAGGTGGCAGGTTTGAGGTAGTATCATTTCGCTCGGATAACTGCAGGCGGCTCCTGCAAACCGTGCGTTGAGCATAAGCTATTTTTAGCCGGTATCAGATTTAGAAATTGTACGCATCATTGTCATACTTGGCGCCCACTTTTCCCAACCAGGCCTGGTCTCAAATTGACCACATAGTTGCTAGTTATAGGTGTCAGAGTTCCAATCAGGACTGTCGTTCTTATTGGAGTAAGTGCGTGGATTCAGATCTTGTGCTGGTACGCTGTCGTTTCGTTCCTACATTTGCTGAGAAACGACCTTACCGATAACAACGGCTGGCTGATGAGAAACTGGCTATACCGTCGGTAAAGCATAAGTGTCGAACAGGCCTGGAAAACAAACTTTGCAGTACTCACACCGAGTATCTTAACAGTCGGTGGACTCAAATGTGATGACTACTCATGAAGCACGCACTGTGTCATGCGGCACAGTGGGTTAGCCAAACAGTGGATTTCGGAAAAATCCCTAGTCATTAGATGACAGACACACCACCCTTCCTGGTGGTTCATAATAAATTGGGAGATATCCGTAAGAAGCTGCAGCGTAGCATGAACGTCAACGGCTTGGCTGACAGAAAGATGAGGCGATGGAAACCGTTTATGCTTCGGGGCACATCGACACACTCTTTAAGCTTATCCGTGCTACTGACCCCAGACGACCAGTGAGACACATGGTACACTCATCTACGATAAGTCCAAAAGGTTAGAGCTGTGGGCAGAACACTCTGACGGTCAATTTAGCTGGCCTCCTGCTTCTGCTATGTTGCCGCCACACGCGTGCAGTGTCGCACCTCGGTCGATAAAGCCACCACCACCACCAACTGAAGCTGAGGCCCGCAAATGCATTTCGGTTTTCAAACGTAATAAGGCTTCTGGTCCAGATGATTTCATGTCGACACTTTCCAAGGAAGGTGGGGAGGCGTTTGTACAAGCCTTAACTCAGCTGTTTCAACTTGTGTGGACAACAGAGAACAACCCTCCGTGCCGGGGTCACCCGATAATAGTTCCCATATCCATGAAGGAGGTTCGGGGCTCTTGTAAAAACCATAGCAGTCTGACCCCAGTCATTACTAGAGTTCTAGCAGTGATATTTCAACGACTCACTACAGCTCGGTGGGGGGGGCAAACATTACGGAAGAACAAGCAAGGTTTCGCCTTGGGCTGGAGGGTGTAGATCAAATTGTTACTCTTCGCCAAATTCTGAAGCAGCGTCATGTGTACCGCCGGCCAATAATTCCCGTATTTCTCGATTGTAAAGGTGTTCTCGATTTAGTGTACAGATCTACACTTTTACAGTCGCTTAAACACAGAGGCGTGCGGACCAAGTGAACAGTGAACCACAGTGAACACACTTTGGGCGCTTTATTCTCATATTTCGGTCCAGCACCAGGAGTGACATGCGTCGAGGCTGTCAACATTCACCTTTTGTCATAGACAAAATAATGGAGGACTGTCTACGACACCCACAAGGTACCGGCATGGACCTCTTACCTAGTAGAAAACTGATGGATCTTGGTTATGCTGAAGACAAGGTGTTGCTGTTCGATAAATTTCAAGTAGCACAAA
This sequence comes from Paragonimus westermani, assembly GCA_008508345.1. Lineage (NCBI taxonomy): Eukaryota > Metazoa > Platyhelminthes > Trematoda > Plagiorchiida > Troglotrematidae > Paragonimus > Paragonimus westermani. Next base: position 175,593 of record QNGE01001019.1, read on the forward strand.
CAACGCTAAACGTTATTTCGCGTTCTGCTAAAAACTTCGGAATTTACTTTGCTGTCTCAAAGTGTAAAATGTTTCTGACAGATTTTCGTGATTACGTAGATTTAATGTTGAATAATGAAACCAGGGAGGTTATTCACCGGTTTGTGTACTTGGGAAGCAGCATCAACGGTGCCAGTGCGGGGAATGAAATAGAAACGCGTCTTTCTAAGGTTAGGGCGGTTTTCACCCATCTGGAGCACCTCTGCTGACAGAGGTATCTCTCTGAAGCTTAAGGGTCGCGTATACAAGGCGACAGTGGAGGTTGTGGTACCATTAGGCAGCGAAACTTGACCGCTCAAGGCAGAAGACGTTAACCGTCTTCAGGTATCTGACCACCGATGTTTGCGTACGGTCGCTTGTATCGGGTGGCACCAATGAGTAGCCAACGAGGGGGTTAGGAAGTGGGTGTTTGCAACTGACTCTCACAGACGTAAATGGTTAGGCTATGTAATAAGGATGCTAGCTAGTCGCCTGAGACACCGTAAACTGTTTGCCGACGCTGCGGCCGATTGGCGTAAGTTGTGACGTGAACAGATGATGACTTGGCGTGAACAAGTAAAATCATTCGTGAAAAGGTTGGTCACTGTAGAACGGGTTGATCTACCAGGCTGGGACTCTCGCGATTCACAGAGTCGGTGGTTGGATACGTTAGGTGAAATGGCGGCTAATTGGGCTCAATTGCGCGAATGTTGTTGTTGTTTGGCCGAGTTGCCTGTAAAGTGAGAGCATTTAATGACACGGGGCAATGAAAGCCGTAAGGGAGCTGTCTTGCTGATGACGTCTTACTTCCACTTACAACTCGGTTGTTTGTCTGCAAGTTGTTGGCAGCCTGGTGTTGAATGTTTCAATATGGACGTAGCTAGTTTCGGTAGTTAAGTCCTTTCCCCTCTCCTTCTTTTTCCCTTTCTCTGCAGGATCGTTTTTCGGGGTTCAGTGGCAGTTAAACATCAGTGAGAACCACTGATGGCGATGATGATGGGGTCCACGTTCAGTATGGTGTGGATAAATGGCCTAGTTTACTGTCACACACCGGATTCACACCTTCACTGATTCGTGTGGAACCAGTTGATTAATAATATGACTTGACCATACGTCTCTTTGAACGGGTCCGTGAACACCACCCTGATGGGCTCAACAGACGAATAGGGAAACCATCCAACAGTACCGCATGAAAACACTTGGTTGACTAAGACATCTCTATCCACGCTGCTAGTGTGTTTCGTTCCATTTAAATAATAAAGGTCAACCGGTCGGCGGCAAAGAGGTGTAGAATTCTGAACATAACTGAGCCCATAGTGCGCCCAGAAGCGTTTCGTTCCGGCAACGGAATAAGTGCAACGGGTCTCTAACATACTGTTGACCCAGCAACTATAACTCAAATGACCTTTTAATTAGCGTCCGGCGATTATCCGTTTGGCCTCATAAATTTTTCCTTACTGACCTCACTGCTCACAAGTTTATATAGGGCAGACGGCCCGAGAACTTAGAACTAGGGTAAACGAACACTGAAGAGGCAATAGAAAAGTGCCGGGAATCAAGTGACCACGATGAAAGATTCTGCAACCGCCAGTCCTGTGTTAGACACGGGTCACAATACTGATTTGGAAAATGTTGAGGTAATGAGGCGAGGGTTTAGAACTACAGAGGAGCACCTAGTTACATAGGCCATCGCAATTATGAAGGCCAAATGTGCAGTAAATGGCGTTGATGAAGCAGATCTTGAATCGAACGAAACGGCTCGTATTGATGGTTGGGTGAGAAGGCAATCTTAGCACAAAGATCGCGATCCTCCTACCTACCACTTTCCTCAAAAACAAGCGACCTTCCGACAGACGTATTTGAAAGACCATATCGATTTCAGCTCTATCTTGCTGTCAGTGTGTCCCTGATCTGCTGTAATTAGCGATCCGAACTCAGTGCTGACCAGCTGACTAGGTACACCTGACCTATGACCTGCTACCTTCTGCGTCGTTTAGCTGCTAACATTTAGCTTACTTAAAAACCGCCCAATTTGACTGGTTTATCTGTTTCGAAAAAGCTTCCAACAGAAGTGAAACGTCACCAGCGAAACAGATCATCGACTGTTCACAATTATAAACACCCAATCGATCTTAAGTGTATTCCAACTAATTACTTGTCCTTACTGTGTTTATCCCGCTCAGTTTGCAAGATTGTAATGCGACCATAATGCAACCGAGCAAACGAACAAACACAGGTTCGCCTTGTCGTGTTGTTATGAGTACCCGGAGAATGAATCAGGTTAGAAGGTTAGTTGTAAAGTTTGGGTTTTGGTGGGATGTAAGCTAGTGACGGAAACAATGTGCATAAATGCGGCAAGCGATCTACCAGCTGAACTACGAAGCCAAGCCGTGAGTTCAGACATTCTGAGAACTCACCCACCTGTCCCACTGCCTGAGAGAGAATCTACCAAGTAATTCAGGCGGCCAGCCGCTCTAACACATGTCCTCAGGCCGTTCACACTGGAGCCTACTAACACCATCGATAAGCACTAAAAGTGCAATACTGATAGGTAATTTGGCGGACTTATTAAGTTGGAAATACAATTGTGAAAAATCCGGAATTCGGCTGTACCAGAACCAGTCAGCTGACGAATCGGAAAAAAAATTGTTACACACCTACATTTCTAGTGTTATGTGAAACTACGTACAGGGTCGGCAGTTTGCGACTGGGTATAGAGCCTGAATCTGGGTCGCTGGAACATCCGACTAACGAACAAGTGTTAGGATGCACCAACATTATATACCAAAGGTGTGCCCATCTTGTGACTAAATGGCCTAATTTGCATGGAGTGCACATCTGTCTTACTCACATAAGCCATGAGAAACAGTGAATAAATGATTAATAGAGTACCTGACACATCGAAGGAACAACACCCGGTTTCCAAAACGAAACATACATAAATTACACAATGATCCTACTTCTAAGAGCCATTTCCTCACAGTGATTATCCTTGTGAGAAACAGCACGAACTTCAAAATAGCATACATATATATTATTATGTCACACATTGCTAGATATTGTGTTATGTACCATTATATATTATCGAAGACATTGCCGTAGGGCACGGTATAGAAGCGAGTGTGAGTAATACAAACAAGCTCCCGAAAAGTGAGGACGACAACCTTCACAGTAGGATGAATCTTTCGCCAGAAGAATTGATCTAGTTAGTGGAGCTCTGTATACAGCTTTACGTACAAAAGAGAGGCGTTCTGATGTGCTCAACTATATAAGGATTGTTCGCAGATGCTATAATGAAACATAGGAAAAAAATTCACGTCTAGCACTCCTCGATGCAAAGGTTTTAAGGAGGCCTGATGGCAAGCGTGAAACCATTGCCTATAGCAAACCGACAACAACCGATGTCATTCTCAGGTTCAATAGTAACCATCCGGCCTGTCAACTTAAAAGCTGTGTGCGAGCGTTGTTCCGACGTACAGACACGTATTGTAGCTCATCCAAACTCAGAAGATAAGTACTCGAACAACTGTTCAAACTGATCACTTTCAACGGGTACCCCAACAGTTTTATAAGGGCATCCATCGAGCGGTCCAACAGTACCGAACATGCAGAACCACTACGTCAGCACCGTTGAGTTGGGAACAAAAGACGAGCGAAGGCAGAGCGACAGGCGAACGATCTCATTCCGACACATTCATTTGTTTGATAACGGATGATATTGTGGATTTGAAACGTCACAATAAGTCGTTTACTGCTCAGTGAGTGTCTCCTATATATATATGCAGATACATATATAGCTGAGCATATACACACATGCTCCGTTATCCACTGTCCTCCCCTTCTGGGCTGTGGCTGTAAAATTTCGCATAAATATGTATCACACAATTTGCAAATGACAGCGAGGTGGATTTCGGAAGAAAAATAGCACTGTGAAATTGTTTACGTTCGATACTGCTAGGATGAATGAGAAAAAGTTGTCTGCCGTAATAAAAACAAAGGGTCAGCGAGATCAGTTAATCAAAGGTGAAGACAACCTTAGAGCCAAAAAGAAAGTGGAACGTTAATGAAATATGACTTTCCAGACTACGCTCATACATACGAAGACTCGTTCGATCGGATATATATCAACAGGTCCTCAAAGCACACAGCAAAATACAATAAAATACTGGTAAACAATAAAGCGCATATCAAATAACGGGCAAGCTTAGATCACCTGCACTGAAAAAAGCGTGAAGTAGATTGGTTCACACAGCCTACAGAGCAACAGTATGGTTTGGTCGGTAACTTAAAGGATGCGGCACATACGCAACGAAAATTGACAACTAAGACCAACATCACTCACATTTGATTACAGCATTCGCATTCAGATAGACATCGCAGCCAGCCTCTTTCGAAAAGAAGCACTAGACTCGAGTTTCGCTCTCATTAGAGCTCGTCAGTGGTGCATATCCTTGCCACGGCCGGCATTTGAACTCCGGCTATTCAACCATGAGGCGACCGTGTTGACCACTGCGCCAATGACTTCACATTACGCATGACCGAATTGTCAAATCCGAACGCTCAACCACTTTTACTTGTGAGCAATGATCAGGGTGCCCGATCGTCTCGAGAGGAGACAGTAACTGTCCTGTTAAATCCAATCGATNTAGCCAATCATGGTAACATTGTCCAGGTAAGTCCCATCTCTCACCATTCAGCTTCAGGCATCCCTCATCCCTCATCGGATTAATATAGGTGCCTTCAACGTTCACACTCTGAAACATATAGGTCAAAAGGCCGCTCTCGCATAAACATTAGACTCGCTAAATGTCGATGTCTGCTACAATTCGGAAACTAGAATCCAGAACAGCAGTCTACCCGATGCGCGTTATACCCTTCGGACAACTCCATGGCCGCCGCTACCGCTCAGAGTAGGTATAGTCCTCAGTACCACTACCTCAGATGCACTGGCAGATCAGATTCCTGTTAATATCAGACCTTATGATGTCCGCTTGGCAGGTTCTGTTATGACAAACACTAGACGCAAATTCCCTAGAAATCTTCTCAATTGTTTATCTATGTTCCAACTGACTATAGTGGCGTCGGTGCCAAAACTTCTTTTTACTCGGAACTGTCATTGTTTTCGATCACAATTTATGTCACCTAATATCTGTAGTTTACACAGAAGTACTTAACGGGTCCTCATAAGCTCTGGGCCCGTATGTCGGAACACGTTTGCTGTCACGCAACAAAGACGGAAAGTTATGCAAATGAAGCTCCGAGGTTCACACTAGGTGTTCGTTGTCACGTCAGAGTAAGTAACATGCATGTTGAATAAGGTAGGAGAATACGGGACAGTAAGAATATATGTGGTTTGAGTTTTAAATTATGTAACAAGCGGCTGACGATGTCACGACGGCTGCTTTGTGTCTCTATAACAGTGATCTGGCGATTTAACGATGCTCAGGTTGGCTGTCAAGGTCCATGGACGACAATATCACATCACGGGCTATCATTTGGTTTAGGTCCTATCAGCCTTAACATACTTTAACCATACAAACCAAAGAGTATTCGGCAAAGGCGTCGCGCGACGTAATCGTACAAATCGCAAAACAACGATTTGTTCAATAATCAACTCAGTGTAATGTTGTCCATCAAATATAATGTACCCAAATTAACTATCGTAAGTTCACCTGCGCCACCAAACGCCAGCGATACCGCTGATGAGTAGATGTAAGTAAAAAATTTTGGCACGTGACGATTGAACCGCTGCTCTGCAGAGTGTTACGCAGCACAGTTTTTTTATGCACCTCCTTATCAACTAAACGCGACGTAAACTTAATCACCATAAATCGTAGGATATTCGGTAAACAATATTTCCACCAGAAAGGATGGTACCAGTTAAGCACGCTTGCCTAAGTAACTCGGATGTATCGCGGTAATAGGTACGTTTAGTAACAGCAATGATAGCCATGAAATCTATATCGGATGGTAAACAAGGCATTAAAACCATCTGCAAGAAACCCACTTACCTCAGGAAAGCAAACTTCGAAATTGAGTAGCCATCCCTCGAAACACATTGAACGTCTTAGTAAATCCAGCCGATTAGCAAATTCCATATGGTCAAGACTATCTGAGTCGGGTTTCCAGAATACAGACTTGTAGATATCGTCTTCGACTGATTCGAAGATCAAAGTACCATACACGCGAACAGCCTGCCTGGGAGGAGCAAAAAAACTAATGACAAACAAAATCAAATGAGAAAAGGAATTAAGCGGACAATCAACGTTATGCATATACTTATTTGAGTGTAATAGGACATTTGAAGTAATACCAAGGACGACAGCACGCAAAACACAATAGCAGCAATGGGCAATTAAGTGCGAAGTACTCTAGCCTACTGAATTTGTCCAAGTAGTGAGAACTGATACGATATACGACGACGCACAGCGGATGACGAGGTCAATATTGAGGGAAAATAATATAAGGAGGCGTGCATAGCAAACAAACCGGATGAAATAGCAAAAGGAACGAAGTAAAAAAATTCATCAACCATTGTTTGAAGCATTTTGATAACAACTACGCATATAAGTTAGGCTGCAGACAGGTACGTTACAGGTTTAACCTCAAGCGCAATGGTGGTATCGGTGATTAAACAAATTACGCTAGAACCATGCATACTTAGATATAAGTACAACAAAACTCGTAGTTAATGAGTTGATCACATCCGACCTTAGGCACGTAATGAAACACAGTTCTTAACCAGCAACACTGAGCAAATTAAAAAACTTTCATACAAAAACTGCGAGAGCAGCACAAAACGCGAGGAAATGCGCGCGCAGAGAACAAAAATCACAAAAAATTATGTCGCCTGCCACAAAGCTGAGAGCGTTAGCCGCTACGGAGGCCAGTTCGCCATAATGAGGCGAGAAGGCGTCCAATGAAGCACAATCTTTATCGTCCGAATCGCCAGTCACATGCAACGCGCTCTCTCTCGTTTATGAGTCATAATTCCAACCCACAACATCCCCCGGTTTCCGTTCACACGTCGTATGCACTTCTGACCGGTTTACGTGTGTGATCGGCGCCTTCTATGGGGGGGAGGGGGTTCCGCTTGCCATTCCTCGTCTGTTTGTCCGATTTCGTTGCGCGATGGCTCGTCCGGCTGCTCGTGCTGTCCGCCATCCACCCAATGTTGGTCTTGACCGTATTCCAACATCGTGTCGAGATGTTCCTCTAAATGTTGGAAAAACCACGCCTCCGATCTGGCCGTCTGTCGTATTTCGCCTGCCCTGCCTCGCCCGTTGGTCCGATCCAGTCGAGCGATGACTCATCCGGTCGCGCACGTTGT
>QNGE01001020.1:0-10180 GCA_008508345.1 Paragonimus westermani
AACCCATCTCGAAGACGTCAGAAAACATGCAACTCCGAAGGTGTTGGCGTTTTCCTATGGAGCCTGTTACAACACGGTACAATAACTGGGGCTGTCGTCGCTACCATCGTGACTACATTTTTCCATTCACCAGGACACTCCAAATGGGTGTAGCCCATCCGGAATTCAGGCCACATAAGCACTGGATTAACTTCCAGCCGCAGAGAACAAGCGGAGCAGTCACCCCTGATAGGTCGTGCACCGACGCGATAAGGCCAACAAGCTTTTCCGAACGAATGGCTTCTTCGACAAAGAAGTGTGAAATCTGAAACAGTCCTCCGGAACGTGCTACTGGACCCCGAGGGCCTTCTGGTTCAACGTTTTCAACACGGACGTCCTGTTCTTAGGTGGTGCATATAACAGCGTCTCTCCTGTTAGACGTCCACTTTGCCAGCTGAAATCCGCCTAAGAGGAGCATTTCGCGTTAATCAGACGCTATAAATCTGGTAACTTCAAGAGTATCCAGTGACACCAAGCAATCTCTAATGTAAAACTTCTCCAATACAATTTGGTTGGCGAGGTTGCTAATTCGAGGCCCATTAGAGATTATAGCATACCTGAGTGTATACGATGCGCAATCGAGTTACGGACAATGAGGCGAAATAACCAGAAATAACTTCTGAAGGTTCCAAATGATTGAATGAAAAGTAAAACCGATTTTCACGAATACATGAATATAGTCGATCATCACAAACGATGTTCTGCGTCTCAGTGAAAGGGTTCCAACCGGACTGTCAAGTTGTACGCGAATAATGATACTGCCGTCCGGTGGGACTGCTGTGGATATGGTTATAAGACACTATCGCGAGATCGGTAGTCACATGGAAGCTACTTACGTTTTAGTATCCATCCAAAGGAGGTTATGGATTGTCAAGGGCATGGCTAGTGTGCGCCGCGTTCTTCTAATGCGTACAAAATGTGAAATTTCAACAACGCCGTGCCACCAAGTGATGGCGTCGCTTCCTGTTGATTGCAAAACACCCGGTGGTGCCCCGGTTACAGCCTGTGGCGTGGATTATTTTGGACCTCCAGAGGTTCGAGTTGGCAGGAGCATTTGTAAAAGATATTGCCGTCTTTCTTCTGGCTTAAAGGCAAGAGGTATGCACTTGTAAGTGGTACAGTCGATGTCACCAGACTTCTTTCTGATGGCTCTAATGAGGTTCACTGGACTTTGGGGTGTGCCGGAAGTTATGCACAGCGATAACGGGTCCAACTTTATTTGCAAATTTATCTGCACCCTCTTGCACGATATCAGCAGTAGAGCGTTGAGACGCGCTATGATTATGAGCGAACTTGATTAATTCCTGGTGCGTTCACGCAATGGATGCTCTGTCCAGTCGCCTTAGACAATGAACAACGCCTACGTATAAAGTACAAATTGGATATGTTAAACTTCGTCTGGTACGTTTGGCGCTTACGTTTGGTATGCCGCAAAACGACGAATTCGTCGAGGCGTGTTTGGTTTTCCTGTAGAAAGCCAATTCTAAATTGTCCTCTGTTAGTCTTTGCTGTGTACAGCAGAAGATCATGATAAATTTTGCACCATAACTGCATAAATTGTACGCTTTCTTCATCCACTGACCAGCATTGTGAATCTGACAAACATTTCCTCACCCATATTGTTTGACACGCCTCCAACTTCGTTTGCATCCAATTGTTTTAAAGAACTAATTTCTTGTTGACTGGTGGCCAGTTGCGGACCCGCGTTCAGTTACTCCATTTTGAACGCCCTTCTGCTGGATAAGTTGTGTATCGGGTCAACTCATATTCAGAGTCAGATAGCATTTTTATTGTAATTTTGTCGAACAGCGTCGTACAAAATTCAATTTTTCCAATCATCCTCTTTGACGGTTTTTGAACTTGGAGAAGAGTCCCGTTAGCCAGACCGTCTGAAAAAGCGTTACTGGAAGTGTGGAGTATGCACTGTTGTATGACCGACCCTAAATCACCAGGAGCGATATGACGCCCCTGGCCGTATGTAAGAGTCTCCTTAAACAGCACAGTTCACGGAAGCGCGTGGTTTGGCATCTCCACCAAGTGGACCACAAGTCATTCAGCCAAACAAGGTTTCTGCTGTTCGACCAGGTTACTTGAATCGCTAGGAGCGATTTAACCCTACTTGAACCACGAGATTTTGAGGCATTGCTGAATTCGGGCTTTCCAAATGACTCAGTCGCGTGCATCTATTGGGTACATGACGCACGATCGACGAAAGCTCCAAAACACCCACAGTGGGGAAACTGTGGTATCGAACGATGTTACGAATATCAACACGGCCGACCAATCAAAGCCTCGAGTTTTTCTGGATGGGTCCTCATTTGTCGAAGATGCGGCCGCCGATGGAACGTTTGCTGTCATTTTGTTACCCCAAATATCAACCTCTGTACTAGTAAACGGTCAGCCACCCCGTGGTGTCCATGACATTTTCGGTCCTGAAAATTCACTATTACAATACCGACATCGTATGTTCGAACGTTTTCAATTCGTCGAGATCTCCTACGCGCGGCAAAATGGAACATTCGCGGGTTAGGAGGTCATGCGTTCCACCTCGATAATGGCCGTAAACGCATTTGCAGAAAATAAAAGGGTGAGCTAACACGCATAGTGTTTTATTTTGCGGAAATTGTGGAAAAGTTTTGCCGCCAAATGAGTACTTCTAACACTTATCTGGTGTATTCCCATTTTTTCATCAGTACCGTTTTACTTACAATTGATGAGATGTAGGTACTTTGCCCAAAGCTCTGAGTTTGATATTTTTGGAAATATTTAAAAGACGAGGATTCACATCGAAACGGCCGTTTTTCCTTTGGGTCGACCTTCAAGCACAACACCTCCGAATGTTCTAATAGCCTTACACTGTTCCGTGATACTTCTAACCATCCGAGTGAAAGTTAAAATATGATGCTATTCACGTGAAATTATGAAAGCGCATTATGCTATGGTGCATTCAATAATGCATCGTAACGTGATTGCTGCTAATAACCAAAATGCGTCGAGAAAACATCGACCGATTGGACACTCTCCAGAAGGCACGTGACAATAGAATAACGGACAGAGTGGTTAAAATAAACCTGAATCTTGTGTTAAGTAACTGTCTGTGTTGAGTGTTTGCCGACGGCTGTTTGTTTGGCAAGGAGTTGGTGATCGCGTTTCCCCGTTCATTTATTCCTTTCTTGTTGGTCCTTCTTCGTTTTTCACTCGAGGTCTTCTCGGTGGTCATTGTGAGTCTTTCTTGCGAATATTAACATTGTAATATTTCACAATGGGGAACTCACGTGATCGATAGTAATTCACCGGGCAGGGGACGGAATATTTACGTACTGGAAATGGGCAGTACGAGAGTTAACCACAGAACTGGTAAGTTGGAAGTCGCGTTCACAACCACCCAGTGGAGCACACAAGCTTGCAGGAAGGTTTTATTAAGCAACACATGCAAAATGAGAGCACGATAGCGTGGTGTGTTATCTGGTGTGCAGGTCGGCAAAAACGAGCGTCTTGCAATTATTCATTGTTTCCTTCCGTTCGTACTTTCTGCGTTTTGTTCAAATGCGTGGCCGTCGTGAGACCTGGGAAGAGGAAAAAAGCAAAAGTTGCTGGGTGCGAAATTTGTTTGATGTCGTCACTGTTACAGCATGACCATCCGAATTACGTGCGCGGCAAATCTTTCCCCTCACGAACGTTAATCTCGAAGTATTATTGAGGCTTGATATCGTTTACTTGTACTAACAATAGCAATGTATATTTATTAACGCATATTTGAGAAGCACGCTGAGCCATACGCGATCATTGTAGATGATTACAGGCGATACAGCAAATAATTGAACAGCACCGCAAACGTGGAATCTGCTACCAAAGAAAGCGTGATAAAAAAGAAGGTAATTGTAGGCTGCGAAACCTTGACGCACGCAGCAGGGAGATAGATAGTTCGCTTGCTTCATGGATTCAACCCGGAAAAAAGTGATGTTGCATCAATGTCTTTTACAGGGTTGTGTGGTGGTCGATGTTTAAACTAGTTCAAGGTCACTTTGGGGAGAGCATCCTGTACAGTGAAGCCGAAAGTGAGAGGACGAGTGTAGTACGTTTTACAACCGCTGCTAATCACTGTCTCTCTCCGTTGTGTTGCAGAACTATCGGCGCGCGCAGTCCCCGAGGAAGGGGTCCTGATTGGGGACCAGTGGACTGATCGAACCGTGACGTAATGCCCCATGCCGTTTCTTACCTTTTCCTTACTTTTGTAGTGGTTTTACGTGTTCTTCACAAACAGTTACCGACACACTCTTGTTCTCCCTCCTTACGGGTACACTGCAACTTGGCGACCATGCAAGGATTCAAAGAAGATAAATTTCACTAAAACAGGCAGGAGGTGGTCAGAACCTCAACGACCGACGCGATGACAGAGGCAGTAAGCACTCTCACACGGGCGGTCGAGAATCTTTCTCTGTTCCAGCCAGCGACTGCAGTGCCCCCTCTGCCGAGGCCAGAGAAGTTTGTCCTGGGGATGCCGTGTCGACGATGGGAAAACATGACGAAACTGTACATCGATCAATTTCCCGCTGCTAGGCGTAAGATGGCCCTCCTTTGTCTTCTCTCAGGTGGGGCTCTGGGTATTGTTTTGAACAGTCAATTGATGGATGGTGAGAACGGTGACAAGACCTTCCAAGAGCTCCGCCAATTGTTAGGCTCGCCTAGGTTGCCAGTACAACGGAGGGAACAATTTCAAGGTCGACAAAAACAAGCAGGCGAGAGATTCGGTGCATTTGTGAGAGACCTACGATACCTCGCTGAGCGAGCGTATGACGACGAGTCTGCCCAAGAGCAGGACGAAAGAGTGTTGAGGCAGTTGGTCATTGGTGTGTCCAGCGTGAGTATCAAGCCTGAGCTTCTGCTGTATCCTCCAACCGCGCTGGATGCGGCGCTGAAAATTGTGGATGACTCAGAGAAAGTTGATGCATTCGTTGAGACCCCAACGATGTCGTGCTTCATGCTGCACAACGAACGACGCCCATTTGTTTATCGTCGGACATGGTGCCGTGGTCGGACACCGAATTACAGAGGCCCCCGCAGACCGTCCCCCCGCCCGATTCCGCTAACAACCCGGACACGGAACACCTTACCGCGGTTGGAATGATCGAACATACACTTCGCATCGACGGCAGCGGTACATAGCTTCAGGTGGGCGGATTTGCAATACGATAGACTTGCCAGCGAACAAGAAAGGAGGTCTATAGTCAACACGCATAGGTGTCAACATACATGCCCGTTAGTAACGACCCAATCATTTTGGTACACCCTTACCCCATAATTATTGATAGCCCGTTTGTCTGAGTTGTAAACCACCATACAAAAGCTGCGCACGCTAAAATCGTTCAAAAAACTCAATCGGTTCGTCTCATGACTGCATAATAACCTCGAGTCGCAACTATTCCTTTTTCTCTCCTGATAGACCACCCGGCAACCTCTCGGCATTGTCAATCATTTTTCTCATTCTACACACATCTAAATTCGGAAATAATCGTATACTAGTAATAGCTTATAGTCGATCTCCTTTCGCTTTATTCAATAGCAGGCGTTTGCATGTGGTACACATCTTATCAATCAACACAATGCTATTAACATCACATAGAAGGTTAAGCCAGAATATCACTTGTTCCATTGTTCGTCATAACTCACACAGTCACTTTCACGTTATACCGGTTATCGCACGATTTCGCTCTCCATTCTTGGCTTCACTGATATATCACGTGCGAGAAAACAGCCCACCCCGCCCAGACACTTAAAATTCCGCAATGGTTGGTCATATCGCGAGCTTCTCGGAATTCTTAGGAATTTTAGCGAAGAATGACGTCCGGTCGAGGGGTCCATGCGTTCACCGGGAAAGTATATGCGTCCCCACCTCGCCCACATCATGAGAAAATTTTCTGCACGTTTTTTCGGGATTATCTACATGGAATAATTGTCAAATTCTTCGCCAATACACCTTCTCCATCCTTCAACCACTGATTTTTTGGCACGACCTTGAGCGTCAGGTCAGCAATCACCTTGTGGGGGTCCAAATTGATGTAGCAAATCATTTATTTTGTCGAATTATGCAGATCTAAAGTACTATCTTCTCAGAACTATGAAATTCAAAGTTTCCTGCCTAAAATTGAATTTTCCCTTCACATAATGTCTATTTTTGTCTGTTTTGTTGCTCTACTGACATAGCCGACTCGTTGTACAATTTTCAACTTTGGTGTTCAAATATGCATATGCTTGAAAACCATTACGTTGATCACGCTCTCATGAGTGTGATTCTCACAAATGCGTCGAGAAATATATTATTATTATTATTATTATTATTATTATTATTATACATGTTCCATCAATAATTAACTCATGTTTAACGTCGGCTTTTGTCGCAGAGTTACAGATTGGGGACACCACTATCGTGGGTTGATGGATACGGGGGCGGCCTGAAGCTTGATTAGATCAGATGTGGTCAGAAGACTCGGCTGCCACAAATTAGAGCCCTGCAACCGTAGGCTAACCACCGCCGACGGTTTGTCAATGAGTATCCAAGGATCAGTGACACTCATGATAAAGTTAACCAACCGGGCGCTCCGACAAAAATCGTGGTGTCCCTAAGTCTTCCAGTTGGCTGCAGAGTCTGGATTGACCTTCTACAACGTCTCGGACGCTGCTCAGATTCAACAAAACGCCAGCTGGTTACACCATCATGTACAGTGCTTCTCAGATTATTGTACGGCCATAACGGCTCCGATCGCACTCTGTATGTCGCCCCGGGGATGTCGGGTTACAAGTCGAAACGTAACTTAGGGTGTCGGAGAGCTGTAGGAAGTAATTCTTGAGCATACTGACGCGCTTGCCTGGAGTAAAATCCACTTGGGGCGAACGAATGTGCTGAAACACACAATAGACACAGGAACCGCCCCTCCAATAAAGATGGCACGCAGAAGAATCCCTGTGGCCTTACAAGAAGTGTCCAATGTAATCAACGAAATGTTTCAGAAGAATGTAAGTTAGCCGTAGAACTCCCCATGGTCCTCCCCTGTAGTGCTGGTAAGGAGGAAAGACGGTAGCTTGTGACTGTTTTGACTACCGGAAGTTAAACAGTCACTATTGAGGATGCGTTCCCACTACCACGCATCGGAAGGTCCATCTGCTTTAGAACGCTGGCTCAGGCTATTGGCAGGTAGAGGTAGAAGAATCAGACCGTGCTAAAACGGCGTTCATGGCTCCCACAGGGCTGTATGGGTTTCAAACAATGCCCTTAGGGTTATCAAGTGTCCCCGCCACGTTCCAACGTCTAACACAGCGGGTGTTGAGCGACCTCATCCCCATCGGTGCCTCGTGGATGGTGTTATCTTCCACGGGAAATCAAACAAGAAACGCCTAATAAATCTATCCAACGTCTTTGAAAGGCTACCGCAAGCGGGCCTGACACGCAATCCCGCCAAGTTTCATCTTACGCGAAAAGAAATAAAATATCTGGGGTATGTGATTTCTGGGGAAACCGTTCGAACAGGTCCGAGGAATATTCAGTAGGTTATGACCTGGCCTACGCCTCAAAACACTGAGGAAGTACGTATTTTTCTGGGTTTCGCCTCGTATTATAGAATATTCATACCGGGATTTGCACTCATCGCCAGCCCACTACACACCCTCCCAGGGATAATCGAAAGTTTGAATGGTCCGGAAAATGTGAAGCAGCGTTTGGGGCCGTCCGACGTTCTTTATGTTCCGCGCCTATCTTATCACTACCGGACTTGCCGCCTGCAGTCGGTGGTTACATGTTGGACGCTGATGCCAGTGACTATGCCATTAGGCCGTATTATTTCAAAAGGGTGCTGACGGACACGAGAGAGTGGTTGTTCACGGAAGCCGCACTCTTAGCGAAAGAGAACTAACTTATTGTACAATCAGGAAAGAAGTGCTATTCTCGATTTTATTTGTAAAACATTTCCGGCACTACTTTTTGGGCAGGCACTGACCATCCATCTCTCCGTTGGCTTCAGAGCTTTAAGGATTTGGAGGGCCAGATTGCGTGATGGCAGGGGATTCTTAAAGAACGTGACGTTGGGTGTGGACATTGATCTGGGAAATGTCACGCCAACGCAGATGCGTCATCCAGGACGCCCGGACGTGCTCATGGAGACTGCCCGTCTTTTAGTACGCATCACGCAACACTAATCACATTGCAAGAAGCAGACTGTGGGCGACGGCAGACGGCCCAAGCGTCCGACTCCGAAACTGCTCTCATTTTCGAGAGAAAAAGGGGATGGGGGATGTCGGCCCACAAGTAAATGGATAGAAGAAAAAAGATACGAAACTCGCTGCCTGTGGGCGGTGTGGCGCCACATAGTGATGAGCGAGGGTGTTCTGTTTTTCGATTGCGAGCCTAGCTACAGCGGACGAATCGTCGTCCCGCGATCAATGGTAGACAAGGTTTCAGAAGACCTTCATAGAGGGATGAGACGTGCCGGAATAAACACTGCAGCCAGAAAGCGCTTTTGGTGACCACATTTGCGTCGTGATGTAGTAGACTCCTGCCATCGGTGTCAACAATGCGACAGTTTCAAGGATCCCAAGAACAGACAGAAGGCTCCACTTCGGCCAATACATACTGGCTATCCAAATGAATTAGTCGGTGTAGACATGACAGGCCCCATAACAGAGACGTCAAGAGGCAAGCGGTATATGCTTGTGTTGGTGGACTATTTGACAAAATGGTGTTAAGCAGCACTCTTGTCTCACATTGATGCAAAAGCAGTGGCCAACGCGATCGTTGAGCACTGGGTGTGCCAATGGGGAGTGCCGGGGCAGCTGCATTCTGACTGAGGGTCCAATTTCGAAAGTGTTATTGCAAAAGACATGTCGGATCCTGGGAATAAACAATACCCCAACGACCGCCTATCACCCTCAACACAACGGGCCGGTCGAAAAACCGGTCGCTCGCTGTTGCCGTTATTAAAAGCGTTTGTAGATCGCAATTCGCGTGACTGGCATCTGGCGACCTCAGGGTGTGTACTAGCCTACCACAGCTGTTCTCATGCGTCTACTTGACAGAGACCTCACCTACTGTGGACTGGCCGGGAAACCCGACTGCCATCTGATATCTGCCTGCTCTCGGCCGTCGAAATACAGCTCACGGTGGTGGAATACGTTTGAAAGTTGATCAGTACGCTACTGTTAGCACACAAAATGGTGGGAACACACTTGCAGAGTGCACATCGACGTCAGAAGAAGTACCGCGGCGAAAAGGTGTTCGGGGCTCCCTTGAGGCCTGGGAATAAGGTATGGTTACACAAGGAAACGGTGCGACCCGGCGTCCCTCCGAAACTGCAGAGACAATGGAAATTACCTTTCGTCGTATGACGTATGACATCTGATTCAACTTGTTCAATAAAAGATTCGACACCCCCAACTAGTGTGCCTATGGCCGTCCACTAAACCCGCATGGAGCCGTTCACAGATAGCACCGACAACGATTCAGGAGGTGGGGATGCAGACAATGTGCCAGAGTTAGAGTCAAAAGTCGAGGTTCCATCAGAGGGGGGCCTGGATGTAGCATCGGGGACGCTACCCTAAGTTGTAATGGATAGTGGAAAGTGAAACTGAAACTAAGAGGACGAGCGTTGTACGTTTTACAACCGCTGCAAATCACTGTCTCTCTCCGTTGTGTTGCAGAACTATCGGCGCGCGCAGTCCCCGAGGAAGAGGTCTTGATTGGGTACAAGTGGACTGATCAAACTGTGATGTAATGCTCCACGCCGTTTCTCGCCTTTTCCTTACTTTTGTAGTGGTTTTACGTGTTCTTCACAAACAGTTACCGACACACTCTTGTTCTCCCTCCCTACGGGTACACTACGGTCCAAGCGCCAGGAAGATGTCAAAATACGTTGGCTTTGGCGAGGGAGGACGGGAGTTTCCGAAATTCACCGAAAGATTGGGTAGACTCTAGCGCAGGACTTCGTCGAGTGCTAGCAACCGTCAAGTGGTTGAAAATCTCGCGAATTATTTGATCGAGGCGAGGTTTCGCGTGTCCATCCGTCGCAGAACATTTTCTCGCACACCGAATGTTCATAGGAGTAAGAAAAGAAACGTTATCTCACACGGTTAACGAGAAACTGTGGGGTGATCT